>JAOPJM010323315.1:0-11827 GCA_027124095.1 Muusoctopus leioderma | reverse complement strand
AAGGTGCCATGCAGTGGGACTGAACCCGAGACCATGCGGTTGCGAAGCGAACTCCTTAACCACACAGCCATCTGCGCATAAGTGTGGTATATTTTCCTTGTTTGTAAAAATATTAGTGATTATAACTCTAAAGCGTAACTTTTTCTTAGAAAGAAAAACAAACATTTAATATTTTCAGTTAAATTTGAAAACAAAAACATATAAACATTTGGTAGATGTGTTTGAATTTAAACCGATTAAAAGTAAAAGTTGATGTTTACATTAATCCTTCCTTTAAAACATTGGCAGTATTAACTCTATAATATGCTAGAAGTTTGTGTACCGTATTACGTCAATATAGCCTTTGCACTGCATTAAAATTATATCTCTATGGTGTATCACTGCTTTAACAATAATCGTTTCCTTATTGTGCATACATTTATTTGATAATTCTTTTTTTTCTTTTGCTTTAATCCTGTATTGTTGCCTAAGTCAACTGCTTAAATCTCGTATGTAATATCTCATTGAATGGTTGTCTTCTTAAGACCCTTTCTGTCTTTGTTTTTGTTTACTTTTGCAACATGAATATTTACTAGGTAACTTTAAATTCAGTACATGTTTTACAACATATTATTTGCGTGAAAAATTTCTATAAATTTAATACTAAAATAATACATACAATAACATTTATATATTTTTGAGTAGATGTGCAAACACATTAGTCAATTCTATTTCCTCTTAAAAATGAACTTATTCTTGCGTATTCTGATATATTTTAAGAATAATTGCCATATGGAACAGGTAACAAGGTCCACGTAATATTTACTCTCAGGCAAAGTATTTTCTACATAGTATCAGAGAGGAAAACTTTAAAGTTGTTATTATTCTGAACTTCCGTTCTTTAATATTATAGAGTAATTTATATCTCCCACCGTTTTTTTTTATCTTCGTGTATCACACTATAAATGTTTAACGAAAGTTTCGACTCTAAATATATTGTGTACCAATAATTTTGTTCGTAGTAAAATTTTTTTATTTAAAAAAAAAAAAATATTTATAAAAGAAAAATCATACAGTTGCAAAGAAGGAGAACGCAAGTTTCAGCAATCTAATTAAATCACAAGTTATTTTACATTTTGGAAAATAAAACGCACCTTCTAAAGTTCAGCAATGAATTTCGTTTTCATACGACATTTTCGTTCTTATATAATTTATTTAAAGGAGGAAGGGCAGAGTGCATGACCTTTTTCTGAGCCTCCGAGACTGGCGAGGAAGGGAGGAAGTTCTCTTGAGCTAGAAGAGCTGGCCCAAATGCTTGCAGTAAAGCGTGCTTGCCTAAAAGCATCCAAGGGCCATATATGGTGGTGTTAAACCAGGTGATGGACTAAGTTTATCACTCAACAACAGGAAAGGTTGCTCTGAAGGGGTTCCACGCAGGTTATGTCTCCCAAATTTTACTCACAAGGATCTGGTCCACATGAGACTATGATAGTAGACTCTTGTCCAAAATACCTTGCTGTGGGATTGAATCCGAAACCACGTAGTTGCGAAGTGAACTTCGTAACTGCACAGCCATGGTACAGCAAACTATCTTCTATGTGGACAGGGAAAAAATTAGTGAAAGTTTCGTATTTTGTATCCGTAATAAAAATAAAAATATGCAAAATGGAATTCATTGATTTCCTCTCAAAAAAAATTAACTCGCCTAAAACACACTCCTCAAACAAAAATACAATGAAAATATCACCACCCAAACAATATAAGAAAAAATATATATAAAACACAATATGGAAAATAACAGCAAATATTTCAGTAAGATATCAATTGGAATAAAATAAAACTTGATTATTATGAAGTTATTTTAAGATTTGGAGGTTCAACTGTTTTTTTCTATAGCACACAAATAAACAATAAACAAATAAACATCCTCTTTATATATATATATATATATGTGTATGTATGTATGTGCGTGCGTGCGTGTGTGTGTGTGTGTGTGTGTGTGTGTGTGTGTGTGTGTGTGTGTGTGCGTGTGTGCGTGTGTGTGTAAAAATACAATAGTAGCTATGTAAACATGCCATATTTACTTATCTCTCTGTAGATTGAAAAATGATGAACAGCCTTAATCGAGTATATATATATATATATTATTGTATTTTGGAAGGGTCATTATGCCAATAAGAACACACGCACTGGTTGTATTTCACTTCTACTTATAGATTATTGATTGATCTATTGTCACAGTCCTTTCACCACAGTCTGAGACCTTGTCGGTGACGTTCCCTATCTGTGCAGCTTAGCTGCAGTTGCAGTTGTCCGTGTTGCAGTGTATCTCCTCCCATTCTATATTGACAAGGTCATAGACCTGCGACGAAATGACTTTGACAATAGATCTCTCAATAAACTGGAAATAGAAGTGAAATACAACTAGTACGTGTATTTTTATTGGCATAATGACCCTCCCCCCAAATACAATAATATCATTTTCAACACACGATTTCACATCACGAATCTTGCAGAACAAATACATAAACGAAGTATATATATATCATGTAGGTATTGTGTAAGTTTTCTTTGATATTCATTTTATTATTCCATCAATTATCAATTAATCTAGACCTATTTGTAGATCACTCTGGGAATTTTCTGAGAAAACATAAAGAACAATGTTTTTTCTAATCAATATACTGGTATTAACACATCTCATTGTTGTACATCATTTTACATCTTGTAAACATTTACTGTCATATAAGCTTCTATGAAATAGAATGAATGACGAAATACATTAATAGAATAGAATGCATTAATGAATAGAATGACGAAATACATTAATGTAATGCTGTTTTTACTGAAAATGTCTAATGTCTTATAGCGCATTTTTCAATAGAAAAACCTTTTTTAATCTTTTAATTATTCCGTTTGTAAAAGAATCGCTATTCAAATATTTTGTTGGAGTGTCTCGTATTATTCAATTTTCGGTCGATTTTGTTTTTGTCATTTGTAAAATAGTAAACATCTAACATGTTAACGTAAATAATGTCGCGAAAGTTTGATATATAAGAAAAAATGTGAAATACTTGCATCACATCTTACTTCCCCCGCTTTTTTTCATTTGAATGTATGTGTTTATGAGAGGAATAAATATAGAATATAATATCATTATATTATATATGAATATCAATAGAACCATAAATGTTATTTTCTTTTTTACATACGCTTGAGGTAAAGCGATAAAAAATATACAAAGAAAAAATGTATTTCAATGCGAATATTTTATGTAAATGGGAAAACCAAATAAATAAATATGTTAAACCAATCAGAAACAATTTGGCGTGTCACAAATGAAGGTGGGGAGGGGGGAATCTTAAACCCATAAATTATTAATGTATGTGATTATATGGAATTATCGAGAAATTATCGTTGAAATATTTTCATAGATCGATCAAGCTGCTGAATATGAATGGAAACATTCGATACCATGACATTCGATACCATGACATTCGATACCATGAGTTGTATATTGAACTAGTCAAAATATTAAATCTTTAATATTATTTATTATTTGAATACGTTTAAACTATCAACAAATTGCTGATCGTATAATATGGATTTAAACTTTCCTATTTAACATCGTGTTAAGAAAAACAACTGTATTTTAAGATGATTCTAAAAACGACTTTATATGTGATAGAAATATTTAACTATTTATATTATTACATAACGATAATTGTATTTGGTCTGGAAGCCGTTGGAAGTTAGAAAATAGCGAGAGAAATAATTGAGCTCAATTATTCTAAGACTGGGTTTATGCTATATTCTAATTCTGACGGTAGCAACAAGCACACGATCAGATTGTGCTCCTTCAGTAAAATCTATATTCTGTTATGTCATATTTGGTGTCTAAATACCGCAACATTTCTTTTAACTCGAACAGCTAGAGGCAAAACCTCAGCGATGCAGGTTCGTGAGATTGTCTCCTTTTGCGATAAAGCATTATGTGACTGAAGGACGTTATAAAAGGTATGAATGACACAACTTCCATTTCTCTCCCTAAAATAAAGGAGGTTTATGCCATATCAAAAGATATCACTATTTCCTATTACTTAAAGGGCACTAGAGAGGAATGAGAGAGCCCAATACCATACCAAAAGCATCACAGGATTTAGTTTAGATACAATCGAAGCCAACTTTAAATCCTACTGTATTTGACTTAAACCTTGGAGGTCAAGAGGAGAAATAAACGTTGCATATGAGAGTTGATTAAATCTACTCTCTCCAAGATTTAAACTCATTCCACCAATCAATACGAGTCAATGTTTGCAATAAAATTCACTTACACTACTAAAGTTAGTGTCTTTTTCCGCTAAGGGAAGCATGAATAATGCAACATCTCATTTTCCCACCTATCCTGTACGGCTGAGGTTGAGTATGGACTAAATAAAATCAATATTTTCTACAACTGTGGTGGAAGCTTATTTTTTAGTGAGGAGCAAACTTTCAGCATTTTCAATCCTTGCTTCAAAGCATTTCACTTTAATACGCCACAAAAGCTACAGGAAATAACTTGAACGTCACAGCCTCCCATTTCATCTTCAATATAATATAAAGCGTTTAACCTAATTAAAAAACGAACACTTTTCTTATAACGCATAAATTGCCAAACTAACACACACACTATATATGTGTGTGTGTGTATATATATATATACTGTAATGTTTATCAACGTATGATCACACAGGAATACAGAGAGACTCAATACTCGTGTAGAGTGATTATGTGTATTAATACAGAATAGATATGTTAGTTAATTAATACTGTCAGTTTCACCGTTGAAAATCAAAATTAATTAATCATAATGTTTGACATATTAAATACAACCGATAGTACAAACAGCAGCTGTCTCATTTAATATATTCTGACAAAATTTTAAATAAAATTCAGCTTCTTTTATAAATAATACAATTCTGAAAAAAAAAACCTTCGTTTGAGTCTAATTATAATATCCTCCATTGTTTAAAAGGAAATCACCATTCTATTAATATAAAGCTTTCTTAAAGAAGGCGGACGGGTAGGAATAGTAAACAACCGGTTTAAATACCTAGCAGTATTTCATTTTGTCCTTCTAGACTTATTTTTCAAACCCAATCACGTCTATTTTGACATCTATTCGAGTTTTCTACTGATTTTGATGGTTTCAATCAACTTGACTATTTATCTTCATATAAATGTTCTTGTATTAACAAGCTAGATATAACCTTCGTCCCGGTTCACAAGATGCACTCGGATTTCCTCTTCTCCTTATCCTTAACTCGTAGGCACAAGGCCAGAAATTTGGGGGAGGATTTAGTTGATTATATTGACCCTAGTACTTGACTAGTACTTTATTTTATCAACCCCGGGAGGATTAAAGGCAAAATTGACCCCAGCAGAATTTGAACTCAGAACGTTAAAAGCCGGAATAAATACCGCAAAGTATTTTGTTCGACGTTCTAACGATTCTACCAATACTCTACACTTCTCTGGTTAATTGATAAAATGAATTAATGTGAGTAATCTTTCTTAAAGTCACGAAAATTAGATTAAATTGATAATTGGATTTAAATAGAAAAGTGATGAGTTTTAGTGTATAGAGAAAAGTGATGAGTTTTAGTGTATAGTCAATTGAAAGGTTATAAACTTCAAAGGAATGAAATGGGAAGTCGAAGCCCCTGGTATTAGAAATCAGAGGAGTAAATCACCGAACCAATTAAAATAAAATAAAACATCTAATTGATCGGGGTACTGTCTCAGACATCTCCATCATTAGTAAAATAGTTTTGCTTGATAAGCACAAAACCAATTTTGTAAAGGATTTATTAGAGTCAATTCATTAGGTATATTTACTTTTTTATTTCCACTGTATACCGATGCTGTCATGTTTAATGAGGTAGGAAATACGTCAGAGGAAGTAGGCTCTTGTTGTACACTGTGAAGACCAACATACTGGAATTCATAGTAAAATTAAAACAAAAAAAATTATTTACATACAATCCCAGAGTGTCAAAACAAAAATCAGACTCTTTCTGTGTTTCATAAATTAAATTATCATAAGTATATTCAACTAATGTAAACGTAATTCAGTAATATTATGCAATGACGTCAGCTTTTGGATGTATATAGAATGTCTGTTGGTGAGAATGTGTTTTAGTTTATAATCTCAGTTAACTTTTAAGAATACATTACTGGGCAATCAACATAACGTTAATATCTGGTAACCTAACCACTGCGCTCTGAGTTCAAATCCCGCCGAGGTCAACTTTGCCTTTCATCCTTCCGGGGTCGATAAAATAAAGTACCAGTCAAGTACTGGGGATTGTTGGCATTGCGCCTAAATTAGAAGCAGTTATTATGTTTATAATTTCCGTTGTTGTAATTGGGATATCAGCTGATAAATTTATATGGATCTATCTATATACATAGTTTTAAGAAGTTGAATTACTCAAGAAGGCATTTTGAAGTATATATTCTTTATTCTTATAATGCAACACATTATTAATAACCCTGCTGATATGCAAAATGAGTGACCGTTGGTGGTTCCCAACCTTTCACCATCGCAACCTATCTCGGTAAATCAATAATCCTCTACAACCTTTATTTTTTATATATTTAAATAAGAACCACTTAACATTTCATACTTATTTTTTCAGAAATATTCCTCAGTTTTTGTTTGCAGTAAATATTGTGTTGTAATCCTTAAGCCGATAGCTTATTTTATAACATACTCATGAACGTTTTACATTTTATCAGATATTTCAAAAGTAAAAGATTTTCGTGACTCTTTAAGAATTATACCGCGACGAATAGTTTAGTAACCGCTGTTTTATTCCCTTACGATCCTGAGGATAATGAGATTCGCAGCTGGTTGTGTCATCAGGACTTGTATCTGTCAACTGAAGGTTATGCATTTCGATTCTCCAATCAAGGATGGGCTGCTATCTAAATTGCAGTTACTATATATCAATGGTTGAAATACAGCTGACGCAGTAGGCAGTGGGTGGGTTTATTGTATTTTTGATTATATAGAATTTGCTTAATAGAATATATAAGATTCTATTGTACATGGAGGGAGAAAACAAATCTTCAAATAAATATAGAAGGTTTTGGTTCAGATAAAAAGTTTGAAGTAGCGAGAGTGTCATTGGACATATATTTTATAAATATAATGATCCTTACATTTAAAATTCAATGTGCACATCAAACATTATATGAGCCATCAAACGTAATAGGAGCTTTAGTATCGGCTTGACGGTGGATTGGCTGAATGTTTAGGGTATCAGACAAAATGCCTTACATTCTGTGTTCAAATCTCATCGAGGGATCGATAAAATAAAGTGCCAGTTAAGTAGTGTGGTTGATTCAATATTTCTAAAAGCATTCTAAATAAGAGACGAAAACGACTTGTTAATTTGACAATACAAAACATACTCTCCAATAACATCGAATCTAAACGTTATTCCAAATTGTACATAACATTGAACAGGCCCTTATGTACATTTTTGAAATGTAGAATATATTCTAAGGAAATCAAATTAATAACCTCGAGACAAAAAAAAAATCAAGTGGTTTTCGTTTTATCGATGTCGCATATTGTAATAGAAACTTCAATATCTTTCCTGTTCATCAAATAGAAAACAAGTGTAGCAATTGTCAAGAGATTGGTTACGTCCGCTTCCACATTCAAAAATCTCACAGAAACTTTTCACAGCAAGTTTGTCAACTGAAACCTCAGCAATGCAGAGCAAATAAAATGATTTGTAAGATTTGCATGTGATATGGGGTGGAAATGGTGGTGGTGATAGTGGTGGAGATGATGATGATGTTGATGATGATGATGGTCATGGTTAATGTATGTGTTTTTTCATATGAATAACTCCATAATTTCTCTTTAATAAACTCGAGATCCTGTTCATAAACAAATCAGTCAGCCATCTATAAACTGATCAAATTACACTTTTAAAATTGAAAGAAATTATTCCTCTCCTTAATGTTCACAACTGACCCAATCAATATTTATTCAACTCCGGAGTTCCGTTTAAGAACATTTCAAGTAGTTTTGATATATTACAGCAAATGGTGCTTGAAGATCATTTAATCTTCAGAAAATATACTACATTAACAAAATTACAGCACGATCTAACGGGGAGTGCGGAAATGGTTCTATCAGTTAAAACTGGAATTTATAATGGAACAGTATGTCAATAACATATTTTACTGTTTCAATGTGTAGTTATTTCCTTTCAAAATTCTTTGTTAAAATGACCCCAATCTTAAGTTTACCTGTTCATTTGCAATTGTAGGAAATAGGACGCCTGTCACTTGTAAGAAATTGTGTCTCTCATGAATGAGATTTTCTGCGATAATCTTGACATAAGTTGTAAAACACATTTACAGACACAACACTAATTTTTATGTGTGAAAAGACAGTGATAAATACCATTATTAGGTGAATATGATGCGGGATTTACGACTAAAAACTTCCTAAGTTAGTTTCCCGCTAATAGTGCCTGATTATGTCCAGGAGAGACATTTTTTCCATCACTAATTAGGAAAATAAATGATCCAACAAGAAAACAATTATGTGGTGGAGTGATAAACTTATTTGAAAATAAATGTAGTTAGATGTTTTACATTGTTGTGACTGAATCCTTTCAAACAATTATTATGAATATGAATGTAAATACGAATATAAATATTAATAAGAAGGTGATGACGAAGATGATAGTAATTCTGCTCCTGTTAATGCTGACGCTGTTGCTTATGGTGAAAATACATCTTACAGAGACTAATTTAAATAACACAATTTTAAATGTTAAATTGAGATCACCTGCTTTACAAAACTCCTATTCTTGTACATATTAACATTCATAATAATGTTGCGTCTCTGTAAATCATATATCATATGTTTACTCACGTTTCGATTAATGCCTTTCGGAACGAATGTCGTGTATAAAAAAATAAGATGTGAAGGAAATAATCAACGTAAAGGAGGAAATTAGAAAAGTGTACTACATAAGATTCAAAATAATATTTAAATAGAAATCAATGCTAGGAATAAGATAATAAATATAAATACACGAGCGATCTCAATTATAAACTACAGCTTCAACATAATAATCTGCAAGTTAAGTTAATTGAAGAGCTAAGACAGAAAAAAATAGGAATCTACTAATAACATCCAGAAGCTATCACTTCCAAAGCTGATATTGATAGAATATGCCTGCCCCACCCAAAGGAGAACGGGTCTGATATAAATAGAAACCACAACAAAACGACAACAATGGGGCTAGAAAATATTTAAAAAGCAAACAAAGAGAAACTGATTAGTGCAATAAGGAAACATGAAAAAACAAAACTTTTCTCTCTATATAAGGAAACAATAAAAAGCAAAATGGAAACTAATTGCACGGAAGAAAAAGATTTAGATGAGGACAAAACAACAGAAAAGGATATCAAAAAACTCAAAAGACAACTTCAAAATGGAATACCAAAATATAGTATTAAAAAAGCACAGGAAAACCACTCCATGATCAATATCCAACAAGACTCGACAGAAACGAAGTAGACCAGAGTGACAGCCAACTATGGCACAAAAGCTCTTGGCTAAAAGCAGAAATAGATCTAATTTTAGTTGTACAGGAACGATGTATAGTCAAAAATAATTACCAAAATAAAATAATGAAAAACGATGCTATTATCAGGCGCAGGCTATGCAACTAGTTCCATGAGACAATTGACAAGATCATTTCGGGCTGCTCCATCCATGTCAAGCCCGAGTATGTTCACAGAGACGATCGAGTAGAAAGCTATGTCCGCTGGGTAATATGATGAAAGTTCGACGTCAAAACGGATGAATCGTATAAACATATTCCAAAGACAATACATAAAAACGACTATGCCACAATCATCTGGAACATACCAGTCCAAACTAACAAGGATGTCAATGCAAACCCACCAAATAAGGACTGGAACCAAAATGCCTGTACTCTAATAGACATCGTGATACCTTTTCCCCAAAATATTGCCCGAAAAGAGGTGGAGAATGTCAAAGTACAAGGGATTTGAAAGTGAAATAAGCAAGATCGAAGGCACGAAAGAAAAAACAATACCAAGAATAATTGGGGTACTAGGTATGTTAAATAAAAATATGAACAAAACCATTCGAATAACATCAAGGCTTACAATGTTAAACACATTCTAAAATGCTCCTGCGCACAACGTTACACACATTCTAAAAGATACTTTCAGTTAAATAGCACAAACTCAAACAGTACGCTCTCTTCAAACAACACAAACCCTATACAATAACGACCCAATAAAACACAAATCAAACAACAGATACTTTTCAGCATCACCACCAAACAATATAACACAACACATACTCTACAGAATCAACATACAATAAAATAACACAATACATACTCTTACATAATCGACAGCCGGCAATATATCACCAATAACTCACACAACTCACATTCTACACAATTGCTACCCATTAATATAACGCAATCCACACAGCACATACTCTACATAATCACTGTCTGTTACTAAAACACATAACACCAATCACAAAGCGTATACGAAACACAACGTAACCGTGACTAAATGGTTAAGTTCGTGTCGTACGCAATCATGAGTTACTAGGTTCGATCCAACAGCGTGGTATTTGGATAAGTGTGCTTACAATAGCCTCGGGTCGACCCAAGCTATGTGAATGAAATTGAGTGAACGGAAACTGTTTGGAAGCCCGTCGGATAGATTGTACCTGTAATTCAAAGATCCAGCCTTGTCATATATTATGTTGGCTTGGGAATTACGTTAAGGGTACACGTGTCTATGGAATATTCAGTGACGTACTCGTTAATTAACGAGTTGGACGTTTTGATCGAACAACTAAATGCTTGTCGTCGAAACCGACGCAGGATCCATCGCAAAACACAAACACTACCTAGACTCATATTGGACATACTCTTCACAACAGACGAAACACAGAGGTGTAACTAGCGGTACAGTAAGAACTCGCAGATGAGAGGAAATTACGGAGAGAGGTTACAGAGAGTATGAGGATTTACACTGAAATCGAATGAAATGAATCGAAAAGTAATGACATCTCAATATATAAAATGTGCAAGGACCCATAAAGAAACATCACTGATCCTGGATTAATCTCACTACCAAAGGTAATTGGCCTCTCCCAGCTGTTATTTTTCGGCCTACAGGCGTATACCATGCTCACCACTCTCACTAGCACTTTCAACAAATTTACTGGAGGGTAGCACATCCCTCTCTACCCATACTGTCCTTTCCAAGTGGAGCTTGGAAAAGTCGATGAGGGTTTAGCCGAAGAGGAAAGCGCCTGTCCTCAGTTTTTCTGGTGCATCTACGAACAGTCTTATTTTTAGAAATAACCACCAGACAGAGGAAAACTATCTGCCATTGCCGGCCAAACGAAAGCAGCGGAGCAATCTTTCCGATGGACTCGGCCTATAGCCAGATCTGTCCTACACGCAACAAAAGCTGTTCGACATACTTCCACTAGTCAACAATGCTAAGTCTTTGAAAAAGTGCGTGCTGAACGGTTTGGTCACTCTGCGCGCAAGAAAGAGTACATTAATATGGAGAAAAATGTGCGAAGTCGACAACAAATATAATAAACCCAGGGGCGATATAATATCGTGACTCGCTCTTTAGTAATAATGCTAGTAATAATGATGATGATGATGATGATGATGATGACGATAATAATAATAATAATAATTGTTTCTAATTTAGGCACAAGGCCAACAATCTCCAGTACTTGACTGGTACTTTATTT
>JAOPJM010322808.1:0-11830 GCA_027124095.1 Muusoctopus leioderma | reverse complement strand
TCAAATATGTGTCTGGCTGAGGCGTTTAAAATTAAAAATTCAATAAAATAGCATTTTTTTCCAATAAACAACGTTTTACAGTCTTCTTTTATTCGTGATATTTTCGTAGTTTTAGCCATTTTAAGCTTAAGAATATATTAAGATTATGTATACTTTATGTCTTAGGCTATATGAATTTGATGCCACAATATAGCTATAGCTAGAAATGAAGCATTAGTCCCTTCATATTTCATATTAATATTCACATTTATATACTTAGAATTTTTATAATTAAAAATCTATAAACAAATGTTCTTTTTGAGGATGGATAATACACGCAAGAAGAAATTCAAGTATAAGCCTGGTTCTCACAACCACAACGAATCCAATATAAAATATGCTTCGTGAATCAGCTAAGTTATTAGTCCCAATCACAACTTTTTTGTGTATCCAGCCAAATTCATCGAAAGAACCCAATAGCACAGAGATAGTAGGTACACAAACAGAAAAGACAGAAACAAACAGAAGAAACTGAGGACGTATAAACAGAAAACAAACTTCATCAGATGAATAAGAAACCGCAGGTTGAGAATATAGAACATCGAGATGGAACATCAGGAGTAGAACCACAAACAGGAAAAAAAGAAATTGAGAACCAAGAAATAAAAAGTGAACTTCATCAACTGAATGAGAATGCACAGATAGAAAAAGAAGAAAATCAAGAAGTATCCCAAATGCCAGAAGAATACAGCTAGTACGTTCTACAGCAATACAGCCAACATTCAAAGATGTAAAATTTCTGGCAATTAATCCAAAACAGGTTTATGAACACAAAATCTCTAAAAATAGTGTTTCTCGAAATTGGCTAACAGTGAAAGTTGAAAGCAAAAAAGTTCAGGCTGTTTCTTGAAAGATTTGTCAGGTTTTTCTAACATAAAAACATTTTCAACTTTTCCCATATTTCTCAACGAATTTCTGATCTCGAGGTGGCAAAATTACACAATACAGCAGTCCTGGCATTTTCAATGCTGAACAGGAAATGGTTATAGAATCTTTCCTGGCAAATGAAACCGTCAATTTCAGGTGGAAGCAGGTTATGGAAAACACTGAAGTTCTAAAACGCATATTAGCTGCGATCAAATTTTTAAGTAAACAAGCACTACCATACAGAGGACATTACAATGAATCTGGTCTTAACCTTGAAAACCTGAACATTGGTCATGGTAACCTTTTAGAAACAACATTGCTTCTGTCCCAATTTCATGTACCTTTGACTAGCCACATAAGCAATGTTGTTGAGGTTTGTAAGGACCGAGAGAAAAATCTAATGACAAAAGGAAAAGAAAAATTAGAATGACATGGAAATTTGGTATTGATGTTATCCAAAACAACTGTGAACTATATATTGTCAGTCATCCAAATCATTACGAAACCAAGCATTGTTAATGTCGCAATCATACAAGAGAATGAACATGTGGACAGAAGTTGCTTTCTAGAAGATGGTTTGATCGACCAAACTGAAACGCTTCCAGAAGATTGAAGTAACTCGCTGATTGGGTAAACACGCAGCCCTTGAACATATATTTGGCAATGTTGAATCACCTCAGCCTGAACTATTCTACGTGTTGATCACTCGCTTGCTTCAGATTGTCGAGTCTTTCAAAGTTCATGCCAAAGTCACGTTTGAGGCCAATCCACCTCTTGATAAATGAAGTGTCTTTGACACTCATTAATTTAGTTTGTTTGCTATTGCCGGTGTAAAGTAACCAGAGATCGACCTCAGAATATTTGCTAATATCTTAGTATCTGGGATATATTTTCAAATATATTCCAGGTACTAATATATAGTACCTGGAATATAGCAGAAAAGGTGAAAGAGGTCTTAAAACATCTGGACTTTGAAAACATCATTAAAACAACAAGAAATTTTATTGAGACAGTGATCAGGTATTCGATGACAGGAAAGGGATTTTGCAATAGAATGTGAATTCGGGCAAATACAAAAATCAGGCAAGAAACAAATGCCTGGTGAACTCAGTAAGGATGACAGGATTGATGATCCAGTGGATCGCTGCATGGTGGAAGTGTTTTGTTGAATGATCGACCAAATCACTACAAGTATTGGTGAACGATTTTCTAACAACTGTGAAGTTGTAAAAGGGACAGTATGTTTAGATCCACGCCCGTTTCGAAGAACTCAATGAAGCTAGATTTCCACCAGAAGCGCCGACAAACATCTGCAATCATCTACATTTAGTCAAGCAAGGAATTGTTGTCTTTTATCCTAAATTTCGACCGCCTTTCGAAAACCATGAATGAAGAGTTCGCAACAAACAGGCCCTTAGAATCAGAACTGCACATACTTCAAACTCATCTTGATATAAATTCAAATTCAGTATCCTATTTAAATATTCATTGTACACATCTGTATACTCGAATTTGTTCTAAGCCTATAAATAGCTTTTAACCTTGTCATTCCCTCAAGTCAGTTGCGAACGCGCGTTCAGTAAGTTAAAAATAGTAAAAACTCGATTACGCTCCATGCTATCAAATGACATACTCGAAACTTTTATGCTGATGAGCATCGAAAAAGATTTACTTGTTGAAATTTCGGGAGATGATATAACTCCTTTTCTTGTGGAAAAACTTGACACTGTTTTCTAGATTGTTTGCTGTCTGAGGGATCTGTGCTATATAAAATACATGGATTGTTTGTTTTATGATTAAGATTTTAATTCGTACAGTATCTATATTATTTAACACTAATAAATAAAATATCAAGGAAACGTAGCATCTTATTTGCCTACTTAAAGCCGTTGCTTTTATTTCATTCCTTTACTAAATTTTAGGATTAGGTGGGCCGGGCCCTCTTACACGTTTTCCCAGTAAGCCCAATCCACCCCTGGCGTAATGACAGAAGCAGAATATCGCTATATATTTAGATCGTATTATTAATTCAACTAGTCGACTTAGTTATAATTCAGCATATTTCCTTCTGTTAGAAGTGAAATCGAATTAAATGTTAGAATGTCAAAGTATCTGGAGTATTTTTTGAAAACATATATACCCCAATCAGAGTTTCCAGTTTTACGACTAATAAAAGACAGAAAAATATAACAAAAGCGATCATTTCAAATATAACCGTCCATTAATGTGCGAAAAAGACGGGTATCCCGGAGATTATTGTCTGAAAAAGGAAATTTTCAACATCGAACATAACACATATGTTTCCTTTGCGCATACGTGCGGGGATGCCCCACCCCCTTTTTTAGCGTTCCAACCATGACCATCCCATTTTTAAAGCATTCCAAACGTGACCATCCAATCTTATTTAAAAGCGTTCTAACCGTGGCCATCCCATCTTTTTTTAAATTGTTATGCCCGTGACCATTCCATCTTTTTTAAAAGTGTTTCTCTAGTCATTTTTAGAGCGTTCCAAACGTGACCATCCCGACTTTTTTTAAGCCACATCTTCTTCATATAAGTATTTTTTTTTTTTAAAGAACCCATTGGATAATGTAGACTGGGGTACACTATGCCTGAAAATAAAAGATGGGATGGTCATGGATGGAACGTCTTTGATCATAGATTTGCATTCGTTTATGAGAAGCAAATTTCTTTTTAATCATTCACATACATTCTTGTTGTTTAGCACTAGAAGGTCACTCGATATACTAGAGTTTTTTTTTTTTAATTACATTGGATAATGTGGACCACTGCTTGGAGGAAAATATAAGAACGAACAGACCTATAATCAAAGGCTTTCTAGTCGTGACCATCTCGTCATTTACCTATGTGCAGGGTATCCAAGACCCCATTATACAACGTGACCTTAATCATTCTAATGCATGCGAATGATTAAGAAGAAATCTATGATCAAAGACATTCCACCCATGACCATTCCATATTTTATTTCCAGGTATAGTGTACCCCGGTCTACATTATCCAATGGGACCTTTTTTCAAAAAAGAAATACTGCAAAGTGTAACATAAGAAAGATGTGGCTTTAAAAAAAAGACGGGATGGTCACGTTTGGAACGCTCTTGACTAAGGAAACACTTTTAGAAAAGATGGAATGGTCACGGATGTAACGCTTTTAAATAAGATTGGATGGTCACGGTTGGAATGCTTTAAAAATGGGATGTCACGGTTGGAACGCTAAGAAAAAAGGGGCGGGTTGCGCATCCCTGCATGAATGCGTAAAGGAAATAAATGTGTTATGTTCGATGTTGAAAATCTTTTTCGAGATATCCGACAAAAATAGTAATAAGACAGGTAACATCAATATATTACAAAGAACTATAATCAAATAAATACAAAATAGAATTTTAAAAAATATAAAAAAATAAAACAAAAAAGTAATAAAATCGGGCTAACTGGAGAATCCGGGCATCGATCCCGGTACCTCTCGCATGCTAAGCGAGCGCTCTACCATCTGAGCTAATTCCCCATACCTGCTCTATTGTTGTAACTGAACTATATATTATCAAACACAACATGATTGTTTTGGTGTATGCGTGTTTGTGGCTTTGTGTCAGTGTGGCTGACAATTAATGTATGCGTGGGTTAGCGCTATGTTTGCAAACACACGGACATAATATAGAATAAATTGCTTCATCACGAATGTGGCAGATACATTTAAGAAAAGTACAAAGACTGAGAGCAAAGAACAAATCCCTTGCGAGTAGTAAGACTAAATAGTTGTTGCATAGTTGGAGTGGTTACAGCCACACCCGGTTTGGTGTCTTTTACTGCATGGACGACGGAAAGAAAAAGCGTGCTACAGTGTAGGCCAAAACAATACAGTCATTCCCTAGTAACATCAATGCTCTTCAGCACCGTGGTATGTGGTAAAATCGGTGTGATCACCAATTGACTGGGAGTGCCCCGTAGTGCAAACTGTGTGTAAAATATTAAATATTCTATGTACTCGAACCGATGAAGAAGCCTCTCCGGAGTCGCTAGAAATAGCTGTCAAATGTTCTCGAATCACAATGCATCGTCTTAAAAATGGGAATAAGGACACATTTGACAATGTAGTCCTAGATATATATAAAGACACGGGATGGTCCATCCAGCAACACCTTTGAATACAGGTGTGCTCAAACAGGTCTGACCTGGGGTTAAACAACAACAACAACAACAACAACAACAGCGGCAGTGGCAACAACAACAACAACAAGATTGTTTCCTTTACGCCAAATGAAGTTAAAACTTAGCCATTCGATAAATAGTGAACGATAAGATAAATACAAGACTGAAATAAGTACTGAGCTTGATATGATCGCCTAAAATCATCGAAAACAGTGTCCCAGTATGACCGCTGTCCAATGACTAGAAACAATAGAAGAATAAAAGAGTATGTGTTTGAATTATAAGGATACAATGATGAATTCTCATATCGGTGCAAAGCTAATAAAGATGTAACAATAACTGAAATAAAATTGGTACTCTTAAATAGATTGTAAAACGATCCCGATACGTCTCACATGCTAAGCGAGCGCGCTACCACCTGAGCTAATTCCCCTTGCTACTTCGATGGCTCAAACTATATATTATATCAAAGACAGCATGATTGTTTCGGTGTATATGTGTTTGTGGGTATGTATCAGTGTAGCTGATTGTTAATGTGTGTATGGGCGAGCGCTGTTTGCACATACACATACTTAAAATATTATAGCATGAATTGCTTCATCATAAATATGGCAGATACATTTGAGAAAAAGACCAAAGCGAGTACTAAAACAAAATAATTGCTGCGTGGTCGGAGTGGTTACAGCTGCACCCGGTTTAGTGTTTTGGGCTGCATGGCCGACGTGAAGAAAAAGCGAACTACAGTATAGGCCAACACAACACAGGTATTCCCTGGTAGGATCAATGCTGCTTGGCACCGCGGAAGATGTCAACGTCGTTGTGATCACCAATCGACAGGGAATGTCCCGCAGTGCAAGCTGTATGTAAAATATTGAATATTGCATGTACACAAACCAATAGAAGAGCCTCCACGGTGTCACTCGACCTGCTAGAAATAGCTGCCAAATTCTCTCAAATCAGACTTTATCGTCTTAAAAATGGGGAAAAGTACACATTGGACAATGTAGTAGTATATGGCCGAATGGTTAAGAAGTTCGCAATCACGAGGTCTCGGGTTCGATCTCACTGCGTGGCATCTTGGGCAAGTGTCGTTACCATAGCCGCGAGTTGACCCAAGCCTTGTGAGTGAACCTGGGTAGACGGAAACTCTGTAGAAGACCGTTGGATGGATTGTACCTGTAATTCAAAGGGCCACTGTGTGTCACGCTGATTCTCCCTGCTGATTGCGTTAGGGGTACACGTGTCTGTGGAATACTCAGCCTCTTACACGCTAATTCATGATCGAACAACTGAACACTCATCGTCTGTTTCAGACGGAGATCCTTGAAGGAGATTTGGCTGCTATTTCTAGCCGGTAGAGTGACCGACCCCTTGACGCACGGGTAGGGAACCTTTTTAGTACCAGTGGTATTTGAGGGTATTTGAGGTCCCTGGCAAAAGCAATGTACTGGGGGCCCCCAACACATTAAAATTTTCCAACTTGAATTTCGTGACCCCTAAAATCATCGTGAGGCCCCCGCCAACTGCCCAATGTGCCCATGCGATAAGACGGCTCTACCAGGGGGCGAATTGTAAGTACATAAGAACCCGTGGGGTGGGGAGTATCTGTGCTGAGATAATTAATTAACCTATATATATATATTAATTAACCTATATATATATATTAATTAACCTATATATATATATTAATTAACCTATATATATATATATTACTGTGTTGGTCTTAAAACTAAATCGTTTGGATCTTCGTCAGAGAGTGATTTCAAATTTGAATACGGGCCAAAAATGTTTTCCCACCGTGGGTCAGAGTTTCTCCACCCCTGCGCTAGTGGTTCCCCTAGTTAGATCGTTAGCTGTTGTTGTTCAAACCCAAACCAGAGTTGGTCGAGCAGTTCTATGATCGAAGATATTCCTGCCGTGACCATCCCTTCAGTAGGAGTATATCTTCGACTAAGGCAGCGAATTGGCAGAGTCGTTAGAGCGTCGGTTAGAATGTTTTACGGTATTCGTTCCTGCTTTCTACGCTCTGAGTTCAAATCCTGCCGAGGTCAACTTTGCCTTTCATCTCTTCGGGGTCAATAAAGTACCAGTTCAGTACTGAGGTCATACTTCCCCCCACCACCACCACCACCACGTCTCTCTCTCTCTCTCTCAGAAATAGGCTGTGGTCAAGCCTGGAGAGGGGATGGGCACCGCAAAGTTTAAATAAATGCCCAACGAATCCATTAGGAGTTAAGAGCTCGGAATCAGAATCGGGATATCTACGACTGCATTATCCAATATATGGGATTTGAGGGAGATTTGGCTGCTATTTCTAGCAGGTTGAGCGACACTTTGTCGTTGTTGTTGTTGTTGCTGTTGCTGTTTTTTGTTTTTGTTTTTTAATATTTTTTTTAGCCCCAAACCATCTCTGGTCGAGCAGAGCTATGATCAAAGGTAATCCAGCCGTGACCATTACTCTTTTATTCTTATAATTCGGTTATAGTATATCTAGGACTACACTGTTCAATATATCTTTTCTTTATTCTTAAGACGGTAGGGTGTGATTTGAGGGAGATTTCTTTTTTTTTACCATAAAACAAATAGGTGTTTCTATGTAATTTTGGTATGATGATTTCAAATCTCTAGACTTTTTCTATCACGTCTATATTTTGTGAAATTAAATTCTAGTTATTTTGTGCATGCATTAAGATCAATACGTAGTCTTGCTTCTTTTCCCGTGACAAGGTGGACATATTACGTGACATGTCCTAGTTAAATTTTCAGATCTTGCGTGGTAATTCAGAATGGCATCAAATAGACGTTCTCGTGTAAATTACCCAGACAACTTCTGCTATGTCTACGGACGGACAATATACACCCATGCAAGAGCGAAGAAACACAGCAACAGCAAGCATGAAACCAAGTACTATTTCGGTTTTAAGGTAGAAGACCAAGAGGGGTACTGGCCACCACATATTTGCTGTACACAGTGCAATACAATGTTAAAAAGCTTGGATGAATGGTAAAAGAAAAACTATACCATTCGCAGTCCCCATGATTTGGTGTGAGCACACAAATCACTATGATGACTGTTATTTTTTGTATGACAAAGATAGCTGGTTTCACAAAAGAAATAACTCGAAGATCAACTATCTAAACTGCCAGTCAGCCTTAAAACCAGTACCACATGACGAAGCAAATCCATCACCAGTTCCACCAACAACGATCACAGCAGTTCTTCTGAAGATTCAGCAAAGAAAGCCCATATGTTCCAGATGCTGATAGTTCCCTACATCTGCTAAGTGAAGCAAACTTGGAGCGCGATTTAGAATTAACAAAAGAAAAGGCAGAGTTGCTTGGTTTTAGACTTCAAGAGTAGAATCTTCTTCGGCCAAATACCATACTTTCCTATTTTCGCCATTGTCGTATTCATCATTTTACTTACAGGAGAAAAGCGTTTGTTTATGGAGTGATATCAGTGGTCTGATGCAAGAGATTGGCTGGGATTATGATCCCGAAGAGTGAAGACTTTTCATTGACTCTAGTTAAGTGAGTCTTAAAGATGTTTTACTGCACAAGGCCAATAGGAAACCTTCAATACCTATAGCAGATGTCGCCGACCTTAATGAGACTTATGAATCCATGGAACTACTGCTAAGGCTCATCAAATACAAGGAGCACACATGGAATATGTGTAGTGACCTTAAAGTAGTTGGGCTACACAAAGTATATTTCCTTTTTGTGTCTATTGAATAGAGGACATAAGAACCACTACAAAAAGCATGATTGGCCATCTAGAACTGTACATGTTGTTGGTGTTTATAATGTGCAACACCCACTGGTTGATCCTCTGAAAATATATCTTTCACCACTTCACAACAAACTTGGACTCATGAAAAATGTTGTGAAAGGTATGGATTGTCAAGGTAGGGGTTTTCAATATTTAAGGGAGAAATTCAGTGGAATACTGACAGATGCAAAGTTAGAAGATGGGGTTTTCACTGGACTATAGTTATCAACTGCATATGTAAGTGATATTGTTTGAGTACAGTTTCTTTTTCGATATCAGATGAGATTTTTTTTTTTTTTTAATCCAGTTGTCGAAATTTCCTCTCCACATCCTTTTAGTTCCCATCATCAGCTGCATTGGTCACCAGTAATATACTCTCAATATATTTTGTGTCACACTTTAAAACCCATTTAACCATCTTATTTATTTTTAAAAACTAGTAAACATTGAACAAGTGGAGGCCGAGATAACTCGGGCAAATTCGTTAAGTGGTTAAAACCCAAAAACTTTCACTGGATACAGTCCATCTCCCTGTACACGTTCGAATCAACAAAGTTTATTTTGTCTAAGCAGAGCGTGGAGACGAACTCGTACTAATTAAGAGAGATCCATTGTTAGTGTTGTTCTTTAGCCCCAAATTAGTCGGCTCTAGTCAAGAATACATACGATCAAAGGTAAGGTGTTCCAGCCGTGATCATCGCGTCTTTCTTTTTTCTTTCGGGTATAGTGTACCTACCCCGGACTACAATATTCAATTTATCCTTTTTAACAGGGTTGGGTGTGATTTGAGAATCCTGGCTGCTATTTCTAGCAGGTTGAGCGACCACGTGGAAGGTCCTTCGTTGATTCATGCGTGAGAGATTGCCGCTGATGGTGGAAGTAAGATGTATAAGTTATTGAACAGCTTACAGTTTGCAATTACTAGTTTAATTTAAATTAACTTTACCTTCCATCATTCCGAGGTCGATAAA
Source organism: Muusoctopus leioderma (assembly GCA_027124095.1). Taxonomy (NCBI): domain Eukaryota; kingdom Metazoa; phylum Mollusca; class Cephalopoda; order Octopoda; family Octopodidae; genus Muusoctopus; species Muusoctopus leioderma. The sequence goes on along the minus strand of JAOPJM010322808.1, from coordinate 2,014 downwards.
ATAAAAAATAAAGTACCAGTCAAGTACTGGGGTCGATGTGCTCACCCTCAGCTATACCCTCTCCCAATGTTGGTGGCCTTTTCTTCCTTGCTCGAGATCAATTATTTGTGGTTGACGTAATTAGATTTGAACTCAGAGAGTGCAGGGACGAAACTAAATACTGTAAGATAATTTAGTCCATTACTGTACTATTTTTGTTAACTATCCACCCTGTGTAATATAAATATTATTGATTTTTAATTTATGAACAATGAAACCTAGAGAATGTTCGACATTATATATTGGCTATACTCTCTTTCAGAATAGATAAATTATAATTTATTGTATTGGCATAGTTTAATTTAATCCATTAACACAAAAGAGATAGAAATTTAAATTAAAACACAAAAAATAAATTACCGTCAAACAGTTTTAAACTGCTGATACAAACATTTGAATTGTAACATCTTGTCTTTGTCGTATTCTAATTCTAAATTATATTAGTAAATTTCTTTCACGGAGAATTAATTTAAGCGCTTAATTTTTTTAAAAACCTTTCCTCACTAAATGGATTCATTATATATATAAATGTTTCACTTAAGCGCTCAGTTGACAATGTAAGAATTCAAGTATAATTTCGTTTATCTGAACACTAATAAAATTATTATATTATATTTTATTGGTTTCAGTCGTCGAACTGCAATCATGCTGGAGCAGCGCCTTCGACTTCAGTACTTTATCTGGTACTTATTTTATCGACCTCAGAAGAGAACGAAATACGAAGTGAACACCTAGCGTAATAGGAGGCAACTGAAAGGGATAGAAAAACTAAAATATATATATTTGTTCGATGCACCGATATTTTACCATCCCATATCTCCCTCTCTCTCTCTCTCTCTCTCTGTATATATATATATATATATATATATATATATATATATATAGGAGAATAAGTTTTTTTTCTTTCCACACGAGTAGAGGTATAAAGAAAAGAAGGTGAAAATGTACTTGGGGTCTTTAAGAAGATTTATTTACATTTAATTAACCGGTTTCACAATTTTTTTGATTTTCAAAAGTAGTGTTGGATGGAGGGACCTGGAGCTATGCCGTATCGGTCTCGACTATATATATATATATATATATATATATATAATTATTATTATTACTGTTAAGTTTGAGAGAGTGTAGGAGCAATTAAATTTCAGTGGAAAAGAACGTTATTCCGTATAGAAAGAGAGAAAGATAACAAGAATACATGTGTTAACGTTATTTAGCAGAATGATAAAGAAAAACAAAGTTGGTGGTTAGACGAGATCATCTCAATTATTTAGTGATGTTCCTGGGATGGTTAGAAACTTTGTTAATATAATTGAGAATATCGTTAGGTTTTCAATATGGATAAATTTGACCTTTAGTTGAATTAAGAGTTATATCTAAAAGGCTCACTATATACAGGTTCGTATTTAGAGTAATCGAAAGATGAAGCCCTTTGAAAAAGAGCAACAGGTCCATTCTGAACCTGTCTATCACACTTAATCATGATCAAGAGGCCATCGACACGGTACAGACACCCACCTAAGTTGGGAAAATTCTTCCTTGAGTTGGAAGAATATAAATAAACTAATAATGTCTATAACCTCTACCGAATTGCTAACCTCCATTGTTACATCAAATGGAGTGCTGGCGGATATCTTTATCCATTTAGAATCGTCGAAATTAATCGAGTATGAATAATCACGTCTACTTCGAAATCTTTTATCTTTGTTATTGTTTTGGCGAAATTAATAGTTATAAATAACAGCGGTAACATAATAGACGAATAATATATTTGTATATCGAATTTGATAAATCTGATTAAGCCCTTCTTAGGGATATCTTTAAACCAGTCTCTCACATTGAAGGAATTATTCTACGTTGATAGAGAGGCTGCTTCTCTGATTTTAGGAATAATTTTATCTAGAATTCTCTTTCTAAGTCTAACCAAATCTGATATACTAGGGTTTATCAGGCGAATACATGTATATATATTCATGCA
>JAOPJM010322601.1:0-11832 GCA_027124095.1 Muusoctopus leioderma | reverse complement strand
GTCCAAGCAGCAGTTTGAACTTACAAATGTTTGACACTGATATGTTGTTGTTTAGTCCTTGGTCAACCCAGATCAAGCAGGTCTATGATCAGAGGCGTTCCAGCCGTGACCATCCCATCTTATTTTCAGACTTAATGTATCTAGTAGTACATTGTACTATGAGTCCTTCCTTCGTTTTTTTGTTTTGTTTTTTTTTAATGGCACAGTAGTATAGTTTGACAGATATTTGGCTGCTATTTCTAGCAGATCCAGTGACCACGTAGAGGCTCCCTCATTGGTGTGTGATCATGTTGTTTTTTAACCCTGAGTCAGCCCAAATCGATCAGACCTATCACCAAAGGCATTCCAGTCGTGACTATCCCATTTTGTTTTCAGGCATAGTGTATCTAGGACTACATTGTCTAATGTATGTTTCTGTTCTGTTTTTTTGGGGGGTTTTTTTTAATACTGTAGAGTGTTATTTGATGAAGGCGGCACATTGGCAGTCGTTAGAGTATCCGATAGAATGCCTTGCAGTATTTGTTCCAGCCCTCTATGCTCCGAGTTCAAATCTTGCCAAGGTCAATTTGCCTTTCATCGTTTCGGGTCAATAAATAAAGTACCAGTCCAAAGCAGTGGATTGGCAGAATTGTTAGAGCATCGGACAAGATGCCTTGCAGTGTCTGTTCTGGCTCTTTGCATTGTGAGTTCAAATTCTTCCTCCAAACACCAATTTCCTCATAAGCAAGAAAATGGGTCCTTCAAGACCCAGCTGACTGTGATGTGATAGGTCTTCATTGTCAAATGGAGCGACACATCGTCGATCAGAGCAACATCTTGGTCACATCAATAACAACAGGTGGACACTACACAAAGCTGGATAAACACTAGGACGACAGGGATAAAAAAAAAAGGGGGGGGGGGTACTTTTAAAAAAGGGTACTTTCCTGTTATCGACAGCCAATTTTGTTTTTACTAAAGAATTAGGTTAAGTTAGGGTTAGGTTTAGGGTTAGTAAAAAAAAATTGGCTGTCGATAACAGGAAAGTACCAAAAAAAGAGTTTTATTTGAGGGAGATTTGGTTACTATTTCTAGCAGTAGGAGCGACGACTGTGTAGAGTCTCCCTCATTGGCTTGTTTGGAACTTAAATAATCACTACATATTTAGGATGTGCTACTAAAAATACACTTCAGTATTTTCTGCACTCTGTATAAAAATAGTATAGATATAAATGATAAAAATGTTATCAATAGATAGTCAATTGTTTGAACTTCCTTGGTTAGAAATGTCTATCAACTTGTATCACATTTGTTGACTGAAGGATTGGGAGAATAGGAATTTTTTTCTTTTAGTTACCACTTAGTCGCAAGCATGGCTGTGTGGTTAAGAAGTTCGCTTCGCAACCACGTGGTTCTGGGTTCAGTCCCACTGCGTGGTACCTTGGGTAAGTGTCTTTTATTATAGCCTCAGGCCAACCAATGCCTTGTGAGTGAATTTGGTAGATGGAAACTGTGCAGAAGACCATCGTGTGTGTGTGTGTGTGTGTGTGTATTTGTGTTTGTCACTCTCTGTATCTGTCTTAACACTGCTTCGAAAACCAGTACTTGTTTGTTTATGTCCCGTAACTTAACGGTTCAGCAAACAGAGACCAATAGAGTAGCAATGAGTACTTGTGGTGTTCGTGCCTTTCACAAAGACATTGACAACATCATTTGATTCACAGATAGCAACAAACAACAAATTCACCATACATCTTGTCAATTGCTGTCACATACTAAAACACCATCAACACAAGGCAGTGTAAACATCTTTACAGGAAGGAAGCAGACCCCCATTGTCAAGTGGTTATACAGGGGATGGGTGAGAACAAAGCTAGGATTCCTGTGGCAGACAATGTTGTGAAAGTATCCAAGAGGAAGAAGTATAAAACAATAATTTTATTATTAACCCTTTTGTTACCAGATTTCTAATGAAATACACTGCCTATTATTTTCAATTAATTTTGAAAATCATAAAGAATTCAGAGGAATTTAGTAAAATAATTAACTTTCTTGCTATTAAGTTGGAGTATGGAACATAACTTAACAAAAAGTTCTTACATAAAATGGCAATGGTAGGTTTAAATTTAAATATGAACACTTTAAAACAAATTGCTTTTTATCATAGAACCGCGGTGGTTTCAGGCAGTTTAGTATCAAAAGGGTTTATATCTACTTGATCTCTGTTTTTTTTCTACCTGAACATTCCATCTAACATCTCATCATCATCATCATCATCAGTTTGATCTTGATCAGGCTTCATTGACAATGAGCTTCCATTGAACCCTGTCTTCCATTGTCAGCTGGTAGAAGTTCAAGGCTGATGAGTGTCGCATTCTAGCACTTCAATGTATGTCGTTGCAGGTTTTCCTTACTTTCTTTTTCCTTGGGTTGGTTCCCGTATCTAACATCTCAGTCTCTTAAGAAACTGACCTTGCTTTTATTATTAGCCATGATAAGATGGTGAAGTTACGGAAACAGTTAAGTTTCTCAGGCATTTCGAGTTCAAATTTGGCCAAGATTAACTATTCCTTTACTGACCTGACCCCCACATCCCTGAGGAACTAAAGGCAAAGTCAACCCTGGCAGACATTTCAGTGCTCTACCATGTCTTTCAACTCACTACCCTTAAAAAAGGGAATATAATAGGGAGCCTCTATGTGGTTGTTGGACTTGCTAGAAATAGCAGCTATATCTCCATCAGATCACACTGTATTATCTTAAAAACTGAATTGATATGTTATATAATGTAGTTCTAGATATACTATGCCTGAATAAAAGATGGAATGGTCATGGCTGGAATGCCTTTGACCATAGGTCTGCTGAATCAGGACTGACCTGGTGCTAAACAACAACTTTCCAGCATTTTAAGGCTATTTCCTTTGCTAAAGCAGAGGTTAGCCCTGTGGCTCCTATTATGGTCCTCTCCATTTTAACAAAATGGAGAAGACCACCATCATGGGGTCCCTTTTGAGGCAATGTTTTATGGCCAGATTCCTTTGCTGACACTAACCCCTTTAGTTGCCTCTTACAACACGCAGGAATACAGTGTACCTATTCTAAACTGAGCTAAACAACAACTATTAAGAAAAATATAGGCGCAGGCATGGCTGCGTGGTTAAGATGTTCAGTCCCACTGCGTGGCACCTTCTACTATAGCCCCAGGCCAACCAATGCCTTGTGAGTGGAATTGGTAGACGGTTTGTCCTTTTCTCGTCCTTCAGGGGTACTTTACCCGATTTATATAACTACTTACGTAGTTTATCAGCATTGAAATTTCCATTTACATATATACATACATACGTATGTTTGAGTGTGTGCTACTGAAGGAATTAAAGGTAGACTGAATAATAGGGATGAGAGTCATATATATATGAAATTGTGTATGTGTGTCATTGGCTAATATTTGAATGCTTATAGGTATTTTTCATAAATTAATTTCTAAAACAAAAAGAAATTGTTCATTTAAAACGCTTTTTTATATATTTATTTCAAAATTTAAAACATTATTGACAACCACTTGTTGGAGAAGAGAACAAAATGTGGATCATTAGGTTAAATAATCATGCACCTTTCCTATCAACGCCGATATGTTAGCTGTAAGTTTTCCTTCTAATTCAAAAGCACGACATCAAAGACCTAGGTCATATAGTGGAATAAACTGAAACAGAAAAAAAAAACAATAGATAAATTTGACTTTATTCACTCTCTGTTTTGTACTGTTATAATATGAATTATAAAATTATCTTTTCGAATAAAGCTATACAGCATTTTGAATAATTTGTTTGCATTTTCGGCGGGTCTTATAAAATGCTGCCGCGTGCTAAAGATTGCCCATATGTGATTTAAAGAATAGAAACTTTTAAATATTTGAAGTTAGACTTTTTCGACCACTGAACATTCTAGATCTACTGTCGACCCTAACCATTTTTCAACCCACTGCACAGGTCCATCGACTTGGGGTCTCTATCGACCACTTTGGGAACCCATAGGATAGAGTGCTGAAATTTGTAGATTAAAACGCTTAGAGTTATTCCCCTTGAAATTCGTAGAAACGGTCAGTTGTGTTTGTTAAGCATATCATTTTGAAACAGTTATGGCCCTTGAATTGTTTTTTTTTTTCTTTTATCCCGCAAAAAATTGAATATTTTATATTAATACATCCGGGTGCTCGTCATAATCTTTATGCCTATTTAAGAAATAATAATAATTATTATTAATGGAAAAATCTGTAGAATTCCAGACAAAATGCTTTACAATATTTAGTTTCGTCCCACTTTTGGGAGTTCAAATCCCATCAGGGTTAACATTGCTTTTCATCGCTCATTCATACTTGTAGAAGGTCGATAAAATAGGTTCTGATCAATTAGCATTGTCGCCTCACCAAATCATTCATCTTTAGATTCAGTCATGTCACGTTCCTGGCAATTAAATGTATTAATTTCCTTTTCGCCTTCCTTTTGTTTGGTTTCTGAGCTGTTGAGTTTCTATTTAGTCAGTAAACAGTGATTTTGAAAACGAAAAAGTTAAATTCCAGCATATATGTATGTTGAAATATATGTTTCGTTGCGCAGGTGCGACATCAAATATTTCAGCAAATCGTATCTTACAATTAGCAAAAATTTAACAATGACGGCTTAAACTGTTGAGCTACTATTAATATAATTGAAAAGAATGTAGTGATATTGAAAGTGGTTTCACTTGAAGATGTAAAAGTTATTAAAGTTGAGCTTCAAATAAAATATTAGATGAATATTCTCAACATAGGAAATAATTATGTATTTATATTATCTGTTTTAAATAAATTTTAAAATGCTCACGTGTCTCTTTTGTCGTTCAAAATTTAAAAGTGACAGAATTAGAATTGTTAAATGATCGAAATTATTTATATATGCTCATTTCTGTTTAATTTGAATCATTAAAGACTTGCACAATAACACTGACTCACAAAAACTACATTATCCAGTTTAAAATTTTCTTTTAAAACGATTTGCCTCCCTTGTTTGTTTTCCCGCCAGATACCATTACGAAAGAGCAAAGGTTAAAAATTTATTGCATCAATGCTATTTTTATATGAAGCAGATATTACCTCCCTTTGGTGAGAGAAATGCATTTTGTTATCTAATATTCTTGTAAGGGCCCGTAACTCTAAACACAGTTTAATATTTGGAAATAATTATATACAGTCTGCGGGGGATAACTCTAATAGATTTAAGTTGCAAGTTTTTTTTTTAATTATTAAATTCTATCTCTGACAGCGTAAAGTGTCGGACAAAATAATTTGCTGTATTTAGTTATATACTTTTTTGCCATCTAAGCTCACATTCCGCCCGGGTCAACTTTGCCTTTCATCCATCTTTGGTGGATAAAATTGGTTCAAATTAATTGTTCGTTGCCTCCTACAAAATATGTGTTCGTGTTTTCAATGTTAGAAACCAAATATACCACCGGTGTAGTCGACCCGTATAATTTTCTTTTAACATTGACATGCGTACTGGAGGAGGATGGATTTGTTTGTACATAAAGAGAATTATGATGATAGAGGAAAATGTGTTGTTTTCTTCATATTAGAGTATTTTACACTTTTACTGGTTTCAGTCATTAGAGTGCTGCCATAATGGGGCATTTTGAAGGGTTTTTAGTGGATCAAATCGACCTCAGTACTTTCTTTTAAGTCTGGTACATATTCTATCGGTCTCTGTTTTGCCGAACCGCTAAGTTACTGGACACCAAAATGCAAGCACAGGTTTTGAAGCGGTGTCAAGATAGATATGGAGAGTAACAAAGACAAACACACAGACGCACGCACACATGTATGTGTGTGTGTATATATACGTGCGTGCGTGCATGTGTGTATATACGACGTGCTTCCGATCAGTTTCCGTCCACCAATTTCACTCGCAAGACATTGGTCAGCCTGAGGCTATTGTAGAAGACACTTGCCCAAAGTGCTACTCATTCGGACTGAACCCAAAATCACGTGGTAGCGAAGCGAACTTCTTAACTACACAGTCATGTCTACGCCTATATTTAGTAAAGTAAACTACATATGTAATCATCAGTTTGTTTACTACTAGTCGTTGAACATATTTCACTCTTTACTTACCTGGTAAGTGTATGAAAGAGAAAATATACATAGTTCCTTAATTATATCGTAGCTTACATTTCATATTGTTTTTGTTTTGTTTTGTTTTGTTTTCTATTACAAAGGCATGATGCATAATATTTTTATTAGATGGTAATTAGGAAGTTGTAGCTTCAAGCATTTCCCAAATGTAGCTGCAAATGAAGAGAAAATTTCTTGAAACAAGAACTGAATCAACATTGCTTCCTATATTTACTAGGAGCTTGCATCTATTCTAGAACATTTAAGACAATATTGACGTGTGTGTGTGTGTGTGTGCGCGCGCGTCTGCGTGTGTGTGTATGTGTATGTGTGTGTGTGCGTGCGTGCAAACAGGGCATTGTCTGTAGGTAAATGAGTTGTTAATACCTTTCTCAAGGACATTAGCGACATATGTTGAATCGAATAATTTCATTGAAAACCGAATTCTGCACTCAACTTGATAACAATCAAACCTCCAGCTTTAGCCACAGTATCAAGTTTTTTTCAGTCATTAAAAGTATTACTAATGACCTCTGGGTATTTGGTAAAAAAAATAATTAATTGTTATTTGCTATAACACAAGTTATATGATTCGTGAAAAAGCACTTGTTAGTAGATTTCCATTTCAAATTAATGCTGAATAATGACAAATGAAAACTAGGAAAAATATCTTTGAACACTCAAGCACGTAGATATTTTGAGTATAAGACAATAGTAAATTGTTTGGGAAATGGGTTTAAGATTTTAGCATTAATTTATTTCCATTTATGCATTTCTCAAGTAATGTCAGAAATACTATTCAAATTTATCATCGTCACCATTTATCTACATCTTAATAATCTATTTAAGGGTAAATCTCAATATATGGTAGAGATGAGCTAGTTTCGATTTACTTCACAAATATCATGAATTCTCTAAAGTAAGGGATAAACCACATTCGAAGATGACCTGGTATAAGAATATACTATGCTTTAGCTAAGGGTTTTAGGTGCTCATGCAGTCGCAAGCGGACACAGACACCCTCTCGTCCCTCCAACCCTATACCCAGCGGAACATCCGGGATGTGACAGCTGGGGAGAGGGGGGGGGGGGCTGCACCAGCAGAGTTATTACCGGTACTCATTTTCAGCTAAGCGGACTAGAGTAACGTGAAGTAAAGTGGCTTGCTTAAGGACACAACGCGCCTCTTACGATCGTGAGCCCAGTAGCCTAAACACTAGGCCACGCGCCTTCACAAGTAAGGCATAAACATCGCATAATTATATTGCCACTTTCTCATAAATTTTGCATATTTAGACTGAGGTAAAGGCATTAATGATCTAACTCGAGTAATATTAGTGAATTTATTACTGGTTTATTAATTCACTCTATTGTATTTTATTTTTAATTGTTACATAATGACAAAAAAAATATTATTTTAAAAGTATACATTGACTATTATGTTATTTAAAAGGAATTAGCAATATTTTATTTAAATTAAAATTGAAGAATACGTGTTTAGATTTAACTAAGTGTGGCTGACAGAAAATCAAAAGGGGGTAATTGGTAGTAATTGAACCTCCTAATTTCATAAGATAAGGATGCTGATTCAACCAATTAAGGTAATTCATGGTCCGCAAATAAACTAAAAGGGATATGCAATTACACTGAGATCAAAGATAATCACATTGATGCAGATATAAAAAAAAATATCTGATAGCTGACAAATACTAATTTCATAGCGTTAATGCCTCAACATGTCAGCATGGAAATCTTGGTTCCAGTCCAGTACATGCTCTTCACTGTTTTACATATATCTTTTGTATCTGAATCTACACTTAGTTCAATTATAAATATTTCATATATATTGTGCTGCTAGTGTGTATGTGCATGTATATTAGAATGGGATTATATAAAAGAAAGAAATTAATAGAGCCGTAGGGTTGGCGTGGATATCTAAATGTCGTACAGTAATCTAACTACTTCATTTCATTATGTTTCTTAATTGTTCAAATACCGCCAGGACCAAATTTTGTAATTATTACTTTGATGTCAATGAAATTAATGTTACTAATATAGTAAGATCAAATCTATAACTCACTTACCAAAACACACTTTATGCCAATGCATATTAATATTAAATAGCTTCAGAATAGTATATTGCCTGAAAAACATTCATAATCTAAATGACTATAATTTATCGGTCATCTTATAAAATCTTCTTGTAACAGTAACTGTTTCGGCTTGCACCTTGTATGTTTAGCCACCCTCCTCTGAGGTTGCATCATTTGATGCATGTTCATAGGTTTCTTTGGTGGTTTTACAATAGGGCCCCAGTGCTATCAAATCACATATTCTAATCACCAGGATATTGACAAACTGGAAGAATCAACTAAACCATAGGAGGTAATACGATGACTGACTTTACTCCAGCTTGCCGTAGGTTACCTAAAGACGCAGAGGCTAGGGCCGACTGAAGCCACCGGTTTCGGAGCAGACACATACTGGATTTTTACTGAGCTATGTGAGTGACAAGAACTACTGATCTATCAATCCCAAACTGGTCTTACAGCCTGCTCGTTGCCCATCTCGAGTATTTCTATCTCCCAGCACACTATTGTTAGATAGTCATTGACTATCTAACAGGGTTCATCCGTCCTTTTGACATGTCTTGTTTTTGTCCTGCTGGGTTTATAAAAACCCTCCTCACTAGGATAGTCTGGTGGGGGTGCGAGTTTAGTCACAGACGATTCGACTATGTAACAGGATGTAGTGGACCTGTTAGCTCACTCTGAGAGCTAATAGTAACAAAAAATATTATACCTTTAAGATAAGGTGTATTCCAAGATACGGCAAAATATTCTAACTTTAAAGTCAGGTTTATCTAAAGATAAGGTTTATTCAGGTCAATTTTGTCTGATATGAGTTAAAAATAATTCAACTAATGCAATCACAAACTACTGTGATGCATGCATTTCCATCTGCTGTGAGAATAAATGAAACACCACGCGAGCTGGGCTATAGATTGCACGAAGACTTTTGAAAGATTTTCGTGCATTATTTGTGTCAGCATACATTTGTGTCTCCCGAGCCCTTTCTTCAATACAGTTATTTTTCATGACCTTTAGTTTTTTCTGGAGAGCACTTTTATATGAACGTAGAGCATCAGTTTTTTACTGTGAGTTGGGGTCACTGCTGATAACCTTAATTAGCATATTTTTCTCTTGAAGAAGACCTTGGATTTCTTTGTTATTTTCATCAAACCAATCCTGGTGGTGTCTACTTGGATGGCCAAGTATGTCAGCTGCAGAGGTGTACCGAGTATCTTTTAGAGAAGCCCAGCTGCTCTCTATGTCATCAGGATTGAAGGATGTTTTGTTTAGTCTTTCAGAGAGATGGTTTCAGAAAAGACTTTTTGAAATGCTGATGATTTGAGATTCTCCCCACTCAGCTTTCTTGGTGGAAGCTTGCCCTGAGGGCGTTACCTGCTTCTAAATTTCAACTTTACTTTACTAACAATGAGCCTATGATCAGTGCTGCATTCAGCTCCACACATAGATCTTGTTATTCACACATCATTGAGATCACACCTTCTTACAATTATGTAGTCAAGAAGATGCCAGTGTTTGGAGCGAGAATCCATCCAAGATGTTCTGCATATTACTGGAAGGCGAAAGTTTGTATTGGTTATAAAGAGGCTGTGTTCAGCACATTTCCTTAAAAGGAGGAGGCCATTGCTCTTACAAGAGCCTACCCCATGATGACCAATGACATGAGACCATGCAGCCTTGTATAACCCTACTTTGGCATTAACGTCGCTAAGCAAAAATAGCTTATCTGAAGCTTACACAGCTGAGAGCGTGGATTCAAGGTCACAGTAAAACTTATCCTTAATCTCACCCGAACTGGTGATGGTGGGAGCATATGCACTGATAAATGTGGCATATTTATTCCTCTTTTCAAGTGGAATTCTCATAGACATGATTCTATCGCTTACCCCTTTGGGAACAGGTTCCAATTGAGCAGCAAGAGAATTTTCCATGGCAAAGCCAACACCACTTACTCTGGCTTCTGCCTTCTCTTTACCCTTCCAGAAGAACGTATAACCTGCACTTACTTCTTTCAGCTGACCCACTTCAGCAAGTCGAGTTTCATTAATTGAAACTATATCCAGATTATACCGAGCAAACTCAAGAGAAACGAGTGTCGTTCTTCTTTCAGGGTTGCTGTCATTATCTTGGAGGGTTCGGATGTTCCATGATCCAATTTTTAACAATTTATCTTTCTTTTTCTGACCGCGCAGATGGCAACCCATCTTGTTATAGCAAACCAGTCAGAGTTGAGTGCAGTGGGCTTTGTTTAGAGTACCTTTTCTTGCTCCTTCCCCATAAGGGGTGAGCAGTGCTGTCCTTAAGAAGGTTGCTCAGTTAACCTGGGTGTTGCCGAATCCTGTTTCTACTTCAGCTTGACAGGGAGGTAACCAAAGCCCAGGGCCACCTGCCGTGCAGGTTTGTGCTAACAGCTCCCAGCCTATGCAAGCCTACTGTCACCGCACGCCCCCATCACCGTAGGAATTGTCAAAATGGAGGAAAGTGGACAAACAAACAAAAGGTGAGAAAAAGAAAATAGAGTAGATAATAGACAGATGCTAGACTATCGCAAGGTTTTTTTTTAAGTAAGAAAGATGGGCTGAACACTTCAAAATGTTCTGAACAGAACATCCAACATAAATGAGGAATCTATTCACCATCTGGTGCAGATTCCCATCAACACAGGTCTTGATGAGGTTCCCACCTTTCTTGAAGCTAGTGAAGCTATAAAGTCACTGTCCTTTAATAAAGCACCAGGTGCAGATTCAATTCCTGCTGAAATATATGCCTATGGTGGTGAAATGCTCATTGAAAAACTAACGGAGCTATTTTTCTTGATGTGGTCAGCAGACACCATTCCCTCAGAATTCAAGAATGTTACACTCATTCTTCCGTATAAGAACAAAGGTGACAGACAGTCGTGTGACAGTCATAGAGTTATTTCCCTCTTGTCAATTGCTAGCAAAATCTTGGCAAGAATACTCCTGAATCGCCTCATTCACCATCTTACCACTAATAATCTCCTGCCAGAAAGCCAATGTGGCTTTCGTTGTGAAAGGGGCACTACTGTTATGATATTTGCAATAAGACAGATCCAGAAGTGTATAGAGCAGAATTAGGCTTCGTATATAACCTTCTTTGATCTCACGAAGGCTTTTGATACAGTGTGCCGTGGTGGTTTGTGAAAAATCCTTGCCAAATATGGTTGTCCACCCATTTTCGTGCATATGGTGCGCCAATTTCATCATGGCATGCTGGAGAGTGTTAGGAACAATGGAGACATATATGTGCCAATTTCTGCTGTCACAAATGGTATGAAACAGGGTTGTCTTAGCACCTACCCTTTTCAGTATCATGTTTTCTGTCATTTTGCAAGAGGCATTCAGAACATCTCCACCCGGTGTTGACATTAGGTACAGATATGATGGCAAATTGTTTAATCTTCGCAGATTGCAAGCAAAAACCAAAGTTAAGTATCTAAGTGTCTGTTAACTGCTGTTTGCAGATGATTGTGGATTGTTTGCGCAAGATGAGTCCAGCCTCAAATGGCTGCAACAACTTAGGCCTCACTATAAGCACTGCAAAAACAGAAGTACCTCCTGGAATAAAGTAAGTAGGACTGAGCTGAAAAACGTAGACA
>JAOPJM010322495.1:0-11832 GCA_027124095.1 Muusoctopus leioderma | reverse complement strand
AAGTCTGAAAAAGTGACAGCATGTAGGCACTCAATATACAAAACGTATGGGCATTACATATGTGTGTGTGTGTGGGGGGGTGTATAGATAGGCTACTGGAGAAAGCTATAGTCGGAGTCAAACAGAGAATTACATCAATTAACTGTATGTTAAACACGTATATATAACGTAGTAACTACGAATTTCTTTTTTTCTCTCTTTCTTTATTTATTTATTCTCAAGATACAATTACTTGTATTTTGGCTTAATATATCCAAGATTCACTGCAGACCATTTCCTTTCGTATCTATTGTTCAATTTCAATGTGTTATAAGCAATATAGATTTTCTGCCCGCCAAACGACATACATTCTCATGAATATACAATACCATGTTTTTCTTTTATCAGATTGTGATCTAATGATTGTATATACTAGAAAAATTATATAAAAAAAAGAAAAAATACGCAAACTAACAAATGCAACAATTGTCAATAGAGTTTGATTACAGTAATGGCGTCGTTAGTGGGAGAAGAGAATCAATAAATATTAGTCAGAACATCATCCATTCAGAAACAACTGTTTCGTTGCTTCTTTAATAATGTTGCACTGGAATTTAGTCCTTTTAGTTATCTCTGACAAATTACACGAATAAAAGCTTCCAATCATTAATGTCTTCTTTTATTATTGTTCTCTCGAACGTTGGGGGTGTTTTTTTTCCCTTGTTAATGGAAAGACTTTGGATGCTAAGATATTAAAGATGTGTTTCATTGACGAGAAACTTGATAACCAAATGTTGCATATTAATATCGTAAGTTTAATATGGCACCTTCTCATTGAACTTTCACGATCGCTGACAGTGTTTGATGGGAAATTTATTAAGGGACCATATCGAAGTATGCCAAATCTAAACATACTGTACTATGTGATTATAAAATATATTCCATTCAGTACATATTTAATGCGTTGATCACAGTAGCCTGTATAGAGACCACGCATGGGAACTCGGAAGTTTATAAACACTAGTGTATTCCTAATAACTAGGAATCATGACATCGCTGACGTTGTGAAATGTATTTGTTAGCCTCATTATTCTCTGGAATAGAACATTGCACACATCGTCTTGTAAATGAGACAACATATGCGAATGATAATGAAGTCAACGACTGTCACCATGAGAATCGTGGTTCAAATTGACAGCAGACATTTTACTGTGTGTCTGTGCAAGATATTTCATAATATATAGATATCATCTGAACATGCTGTGAAAATAATAGAATAAGATTACAAAACAAAAATAAAAATAGTTCGATAATGATAAATAGACTTGCTACTCAGTGTTAGAAATAGTCAGCCGCGTATAAGTGGAGGTCAGGACAAACGAATAAAAATATAAGTAATTTAAAGGGTCACCTTTAATAGTTCACCTTCAATTATAGAGTGAACTACAACCAGCGCATGTGTTTTTGTTGGTGGGATGACCCTCCCAAAATACAATAGTGCTCACTCACTCACACACACACATATGTGTGTGTGTGTATGTGTGTGTGTGTGTGTGTGTGTGTCTGTGTGTGTGTGTGTGTGTGTGTGTGTGTGTGTATGTATTTAATTATATTTCTCTGAGTGTGTAGTAATATTTATTTTTTGTTAATATGAATGTGCAATAATATATATTGATACATCTCGCAGAATAAAACAGAAATGTAAATGTTAAGAAATGCATAGGCATCATCAAGTCTCATTACTCGTAATTATGTTGTGGCATCATCAGTGTGCAGTTAATGTACGTATTTGTTTATTATCATGGTGGTGGATGGAAAAATACATCAATTATGTTCTCATTTCGAATAATGCCTAGATCAACTCTACCTTCCATCGTTACGAGGTGGATACAATAAGAGCCAGTTAAATTATTGGGGTTAATATAATCGACTGAAAGCAGTGAGCCAACCTGACAACAATCTAATCAATGAAACTATTGAAAAACAAATAAAATTATCAAATGTTATCGAACCATTATCAACATGATAAGTTATTTTTATTTAAAAAAATATTTTTATCGTCTTTCAAGTAAAGGAAAAATGGTTCACATAAAGATAAACTATTCAAAATCGAATAAAGTATCCAAAACGATTTGGGCAAAATGTCATGTTTGTTGTTATTGTTTAGAACCAGCAGTGGTGTAGCTAGCGGGAAAGCAGGGCAAGCGACCGCTCTCCCTCAGTACATTTTTCAAAGTGGTGCCTTTTAAACTATTTTTTAACTCATTAGTTTCCTTCTGGGACAAAGATCGAATCTCATTACTTTTATACTTTATTGCATGGTGATGGAAGAAATTTATAGACTTATTATTTTATTCGACCAATCTCCCAGTATTTTGAACTCTGTGCTCAGTTTTCTCTGATGCGGTGGTAACGATAGCATGTGTAGAACGAAAACACTCCATGGCGTAATAACCTCTTCTCTGACACTGGATGACCTCATGGAGTTTCATTTTTTTTATGTCACAAGTCACAATCCCAGATATATGTGAATTTCATACATAATTACACTATTACTGAAACGTAACATTAATGAATGTAGAATACATTTATGTATACTATAGCTAATGAATATTTTGCGGAATATAAGAGAATTGAAAGTGCATTTACGCAACTCGTTTGTTGAAAACTGATAGTCATGGATGAGCCAAGAGTCATTGCCTTAAATCAAATTATTATAATATATACTTGCCATGCTATCTGTTGTGGCATAAACAAAAATACAATTGCTTTATGAATATCTGGTACAACACAGCCACCTCATAAAACACCAGCATAGAATTTATGAAAAAGTTAAACTTACAAAATAGCAGAGGAAGATCTTTCCATTAACAAATTTTGTTTGTTTAATGACATAACTATCTTGGCTAGCATTGTAACAGCGGAAAGGAAAGTGATGGAGAAAAATAGGATGATTCTAACCAGTTTTATGGATGCGGTTCTGTATTTGGGAAACGGGATTGACACTACCGTGGCCATCACGAGTATCAAGGTTTAGTTACCACCTAGTACAAATGAAGGACATTTTTGGGAAACTTATTAAGTTGTTTGCCACCACAATTAATAAGCACATTTATTACTGTGTGGTTGAAATGCAACATATCCCAGCCCTGAGATATGATCTGATACCGTCCTTACCAGCCTAGGTTCTATCAAAGATAATAGCTGAAATTAAGGTGGCTAAGTACTTTGCAAAAATTTATTGGGTCTACTATTGATATCAGTAAAACAGATTGATTTTCTTTATCCTTGCAATATCTAACAGTACACAGTGATGCAGTGGAGCTATTTATATAATTTAATGAATTACCTGGAGCAAGGATGAAGATTTTTCAACATTCTTCTTCCAGCAATCAAATATTTATGACTGTCAATAACTGTGTTACACTCAGTCTTACGATGGAGCAAGCACAATGTTAGGTGAAATATCTGGTCTCCAAACAAAGGTTAGGGAAGTTTTTCCAAATGCTGTGGTCATAATTTTATTGTGGTTGTAATGGATACAGTAACCTCCAGTATTCAAACCAAGTTTTTATGAGCTCTTGAAAGTGTCTATACCTTTTTTCTGGTAGTTTACCTCAACTTTCAGCACTAAAAGAACACAATCACATTAGATTTTTCACACACTAAATCTAAAGAAACTTTGTGTTACTAGATGGGCGTCCAGAAAGTCAGCAGTAGAGGCAGACTTGCAGAATTTACCACCATTAGTAGTTACATTACAGAAAGTTTTGGACGGTGAGATGGTGAAATAAAAAAAAACACAACTGAACTACTAAACAGCTCGCTGAGGCAAAAGTTATACTACACACTCTAGGTACTTACAAATACTTAGTCTTTCTTATAGTCTGGAGTAATGAGCTAGACAAGGCTTTCAATATATCAATATATTTACAGAAATCAGTAAATATAACCTACGCTTTCCTACATTTATCCAAAATTTGCCCTCCAGTATTGATAATTTAAAAACCCTAAATAGGAAAAAACGAAGGAGATTTTAACAAACAGTATATAAAAACGAAGGAAGAGAGATATTTAGATATTTAACGAACTATTGTCTAGAAATTTAACAAACAGTAAATAAACACGGAAGAGAGATATTTTACTACTATATATATGCGCTGTGTATATATTTATATATATATGTGTATGTCTGCTGTTGTATATCTATTTTTTTCCAAATGAGAGGCGCATTGGCGAAATGGCTACACTAGCTTATATGCACATGTGTGTGTATGTATGTATAAAGCAGCGTGTATTTCTCCCCCCCCCTCCTCTCTCTCAGAGAAAATTCGACTATAAATATATAGCGCGCGAGTTTCAAATCCCATTTGAATCAAATATTTGGACATACTACATATTACGAAATGACCAGATAAATCAGTAAATATAACCTACGCTTTCCTACATTTAGCCAAACTCATATATATATATATATATATATATGTATATGTATGTATGTATATATACAGGTTTAAATAAATTAATTGTTTTGTAAATCTTTAATGAGATTAGATATAATATTTAAGCAATTGTAACATTTTTATATTTATAGGACAAAGATCCTTTTTATGATGATCCAGCTACCCCTTATATGATTGGGTCTGTTGGGATCTTTTTGAAATCATTGGCCCATGGTGTAAGTACTTACATATATCACTATCATTATCATCATCATTTTACGTCTGCTTTCCCCACTTACCCATCTTTTTACCCACCAGTCCACAAATTTACCCACTATTATATCCACAATTTACCAGTCCACAATTCTACACACGAATTTACCCACCCTGTTTACCCACTATTTTACACATTTACCCAAAATTCTATCTACATCTTTACCCACTATTTTACCCACAATTTACCAGTCCACAATTCTACCCACCGTTTACCCACAATTTTACCAATAGTAGGTTAAGTAAAAATTTACCCACTCATTTACCCACCCATGAGAGTGTGAATTATGTGCAAGAAGTGAGATTGGATAATAATGGGAGAGGAATGTCTCCTGCAAGCCAGGGAGTCCTCTCTACCCTACATAGTCTCTGTTCTTTGAAGGCAAATGTGATCTGAGAATGTGAATAGAGGGTGAGTGATGTATGAGAGGGTGGTAGGGAAAGAGTAGGAGTATGGATGTTATGGGGGAAGCAGTGATTATGGGTAGGGGGATATATGTATGAGTGTGATGGGGGAAGTAGTGATTGGATGGTGGTGTGAGAGGGATGTGAAAATAACAGTGCAACTACATATTGGGTGTTAGCAGGAGGTTGGTAGGAAACTGTACTGGTAGCAGTGGTATAGCTATTGTGTAACTATGGCCATTACTCTGAGTGTTGCACTGTCTGGTCGTCTTCAGATGGCATGGAGTAATCTTTTTAAAAATTGCAATAGATTTATTCCTGATGTTTTCTGTTGTAAAGTGGCATGTGTCTTGAAGTGCCCAATCTGTCGAATGATGTTTGTTTACCTTTAGCAGATCAGTTAGCTTTCATTTCACTGTTAAAGTTTGCTAAGTAGAATGTATTCTTGTGACAGTATTTTGACAGAATCTCTGGGCTTTTTTTATGTCTGATTGCTGACTTAATATATAATATTTCTCAGTGGTTCAGAGTTGGCATCAGTCTCCTTAATTTATGTATAGTGTGGTGTGTTTGTTGACCACTCAATATTGAAGTAATCCTTCAGTCTCCATGCATATTTCAACAAAGCTGTAGTGTTTCTTTTTTCCTTGATGTGGATAGATGGTTGAGGAATTGGCTCTTGAAGCAGCCTTTGCATATAACAATATATCATTCCTCTATAGCTAAACCAAAACCATACATAAGTCTGAAGAACAAGGAAAATTTTGCAGCAAACTACAAATGGACTTAATGCGCTACTTTAATGAATATCTTGACAGCTTTCCATGTAGTGATTAGATCTAGCTATACAATGAATTGTGTTTGATAAACTAATTAAATGTTCTAAACTAGAGGAAGGGCATGAGTTATTTATATAGAAGTTTGGTAACTTGGGCCATATACATAACAGTCACTTTATCAGATTGCAGAGAAGAAATACATAAAATTTTGGTAGCTAAATCAAAATATTTTTATGATGTATTATCTTTATGAGGAATTATAATTAACAAAATATATTTAAGTTTTTATCCTTTTTTAAATGATTTTCCAATGTGTGCATAGTTTGAATGTTTGGTGTTGAAGTAATTTGTTTTTGTAGACCTAATCTGTTGCCTGGTATAAGACGATCACCTGGTTCTTGGGGACCTTTAGCTGAGACCACTCTGTTGCAAACTTTTAGATAAGGCTTCTGATCTGAGGATAGTTTGTCCCTTCCCTTCTTCAGTCTTGTAGGCCCTGCAAAAGCTATGGGTGCTGCTCTTCCGCCACTGAATAAACCATTAAAAATAATCACCAGGATTCATTTTCAAGTGTTATATATGAGTGGAACCTGCTTCTTCTAAATCAGGCAAACTAGAGCAACAATTAAATTAGTGCATGGCCCATTGGATCCCTCATTGACTTCAAAAATCTTTCACAGGTTTCAGCCATTGGACTGTGGTCATGCTGGGGCACCACTATTGTTCACAAATGTGCATGTAATATTAAAACAAAATTAGTTAATTATTTAGTCCAGGTGTACTACAATATAATGGCTATAATTATATTTGAACATATATCCATGTGGTCAGTAATCAACACCCTTGACCTTACAGTCTTTCTCTCTCATGTATGGAGTCATTATATTTGTCAATATGTATATTGTTCATTCTCATTCATCGATATATTCTTGTTACACTCATTTAATATTTTTATTACATCTTTCTTTCAAGTTTCAATTTTATTGTTTTTATTTCCAGATTGATACTAAACAGGTTTCAGATGTCATAGATTTTTCTGCTCATAAAGTTGGAACTTTAGAAGTGAGTAGAATGTCTTTATTTATTATATTTATCAGTCTTAGTCTTAGTCTTAGGTCTTCCCGCACCTTAAGGCCCACAAGGCAGCAAGCTTCCTCCAGCATGGTCGATCTGCCACAGTATTCTCCGCACCTGTCCAACTGGTTCCTATGGTTCTGAGGTCCTCTTGGAATACCAGGTGTTCTTGGGCCGGCCCCTTCTCCAATTTTTCTTCTCCGGTGTCCAGGACATTGCAGTCCTTACATGCCGAGTGGCTGGCAGGAGCAAAATGTGATGCGCCAAGCAAAACCGACACAACACCACTGTGTTTTGCAGTGGCTGGGACTTGCTTTGCAAACGAATTTATCAGTATTCACCTTATAAGTAAGATATTGATACATTAACTATCAATAATTGGTGAGAATTCTGTTGTCCTCCCCTCCAGGTGCATGGCCTTAAGGGTTCACACCCCTATTCTCTCTCACAGCCTAGTCCTACATGTCCAGAAGCTTGGTTGTGCCTGTGGGATTGCCCATAGGGAATGTCAAACTAGTTTTCTATACAATATCATCATTATCTTCATCATGATTATATCCATTACAGCTCTTGGCACACTATACAAAATCTCAAAGTTATTGGCAGGATTTGATTTCTTATTACAGGTGGAACTCATTCCTTGTGATGAACACTCCAAAGAATTGATTGATAGTGATGAAAGTTTTTTCTATGAACCAGAAGAACGCCTTAACAAAGACTTACATTTCAAAATAAACATCTTGCAGGCCCAAGGATTACCGAGCCACTTCACTGTATGTATTTAATGCTTTTAATTTTATTTTGGCTAACCCAGGTTTTCAATTACAATTGTTGAAGTTTATAGAGGGAAGGCAGTGCCCATCACCCTTTTTTCAGGGCCTCCGAAACTGGTGGGAGGGAGGCAGGAAGGTATCCAGAGACCAGAAACCTGATCTAAATACTTGCAACAGAGTGGACTCCGTTAAAGGTACCCAAAGTGCCAGGTGGTGGTGTTAAACCAGGCCATGGATTAAGTCTACCACCCATATAGGCTACAGCAGGATTTGAACTCAGAATGCAAAGAGCCGGAATAAATACCATGAGGCATCTCATCTGACACTCTAACGATTCCACTAGTCCACCACCCTAGACTAGTACTTTATTTATCTACTCTGAAAGAATGAAAGGCAAAGATGACCTTAGCGGGATTTGAACTCAGAGCCTAGTGAGTAGTACAAATACTGTACAGCAGTGATTTACTATACAGCAACATATATAGTGATTTACTATACAGCAGCATATATAGTGATTTACTATACAGCAGCATATATAGTGATTTACTATACAGCAGTGTATTGTGTTGTATATATCAGATATGTCAGTGCTGTTGCAAACATCATATTGTTGTCTAATTGGTCCTAGAGGTACTATGGTTACATAACATACTTCCCAAACGTTGTGTATATTGTTTGTTTTTTGGTGAATGTGGGAGTTTGGTACCATTGTCCTCAACTGTGTTTCTTGCCATGATGTAGGTCCATTTGGGATCCCTGATAGAAAGATGTCCAGGTGTTTCTGAAAAACACTAACATCAACGCCTTGTATATCTCTTAAGTATTTTGGCAATATATTGCAGTATCTGGTCCTAACTCTAGATGAGGAGGGTGGGACCTTTGTTACTATGCAGTGATAGCCAGTTCGGGGATTGGAATAGCTAATCCCTCCAGGATCTTCCATATATATATCACTGCATATCTCTCTCGCCTTTGCTCCAGGGAGTAGAATCTCAGTTCTTTCAGCCTCTCCCAGTAGCTCAGCTCTTGCATTATGTGTGTAATAGTGCCTTAACATTTCCCATATTAAGCTGTGAGCTTCTAAACTTTATGTGTTAGAAGATGAGGTGAGCAATCTCTGATGAGTCTCTAATGAGAGACAAAATTAGTCAGTTCAATCCTTGTTTCTAGATATCGAAGCTCCTGTGGTTTATTCACATGTTATATTTTCACAGCAAGATTAAATATATGTTTATTAAACACATCATATATAATTTCCGCATATATATTTAATCTTGATCATGTCTTCAAATTCTGCATCTTTATGCCCTTCAATCCCTCAGTATTTCTGAGTATCTGATTTCCTACAAAGGTGTGTGAATTTATAGGAATTATGTCAGTTAGATTGCTAAATAGAGCAGCACACAAGGGAATAGAAAAACAATTTACCGATATAGACGGACCTAGAAAGATAATATGATTGACAAAAATATTTGCCGAACTTTACATGCTCTGAAAAATGAAATATGTTTTAGGTGAAAAAATTCTTGCTTATTTGTAGTTTTGAACTGTTTGGATATTAATGTTTATTAAGTATTAGATCACTTATCAATGTTGTAATAAAGCTCTTGGATGAATTTAGTAAGAATTTACAAAAGAGTGATCTGAAAATACAATTCCAAAATTGAATTGAATAAAGTTTATAGTTATAGACTTGTTAACCATATCTTGCTTGTAGAGTAAACTGTAGGGATTCACACTCTCAAGTCACATTTGTCCTCATAGAATGGAGCCTATGTAGAGTAAAGAGACACTCTTAAGCCTGCTAGAGA
Organism: Muusoctopus leioderma; assembly: GCA_027124095.1. Lineage (NCBI taxonomy): Eukaryota > Metazoa > Mollusca > Cephalopoda > Octopoda > Octopodidae > Muusoctopus > Muusoctopus leioderma. The sequence goes on along the minus strand of JAOPJM010322495.1, from coordinate 2,296 downwards.
CAAGGCACCCTCTCTATTGCTGGTGACACGATAAATGCACCCAGTGCTCTCTGTAAAGTGTCTGGTGATCATTTGGAGACAACACAGTCGAGAGGGCTCTATAGTCATGTCTTGGGCATGACAACCTCTCTAGTGTTGGTGCCACGATAAATGCACCCAGTACACTCTGTAAAGTGGTTGGTGTTAGGAAGGGCATCCAACCCAAACTAAATATACGTGTGAGGCGTGGTCCCCCGACCTGTCTAGGAGAGTGATGACTCCATTCACAATCAACGCAGGCCGAAATCACCCGTCCAACCCATACCAGCATGGAAAACGGACGTAAAATGATGATGATGATATCACTAGTTTTCTACAGTATTGTCCCACCCCAGAGAGTACTGAGACAATTAGAAATTGTTCAAAACTTCCCTATACTCGCTCCTTTCCACCAGCCTACTCATCAGTGACTATCTCTTGTCTTACAATTATTTGCTGTTTGCTCATCGTTTTTACGTCCGAGTTTCCATGCTGGCATGCATTGGACAGAGATTTTTGAGGCAGTATTTTACAGCCACATGCTGTTCCTGACACCAATCCTTACTTATTTTTCTTTTTATAAGTATGGGAATTATTGCACTGATCCTCACCCATCCAACCGCTAAGCTGCTAGACCTATTGTTTATGTGGAGCATAAACAAACGTCACCTATTGCCTAAGCAGTAAGGACACGAAGGCAAGCAGTGTCAAGCATGCACACACACACATGCACACACACACACACACACACACATATGTATATGTATATATGCGTGTGTACATGTGTGTGTGTGTGTGTGTGTGTGTGTGTGACAGGCTTCTGCACAGTTTCTGTCAACCAATTTCATTCACAAGGCATTGGTCAGCTCAAGGCTAAAGCAGAAGACACTTGCCCAAAGTGCTACACAGTAGAACCGAACCCTAAACCTCGTGGTTTTGAAGCAAACTTCTAAATCACACAGCCATGCCTGCGGCTACAAGCCGTGCCTGCATCATAGAGAAATTAGTTTACACATCCCTTGTATAGTTTGTACATGATAATTAAATAAAGAACAAAGTTTGTCTGTGTACTATGACATGCTAATTACATGCACAATATTACCATCTGTAATTCTTTTAACTAATAGATAAAGTTTTGTATTTTTTGAAGACTGCCAACATCAAGCACCAATACCAAAATATCCTATAGTTCTTCTTGGGGTGTTTCTACTGTGCAGCTTTTCCACAACTTTCAGTGTGAATGGTGTAAGTGTTGGTTGTAGCATTGTTAGGGTATAGTAGTTGTGGTAATATTTTGGTATTGTTTTGGTATTGCTGTGGTATTGTTGTTGTGTTATTATTGCAGTAGTCTAATGTGAGTGGGGTGGAGGATAATCACCATAATGTGCTAATTACACTCCAAATCTTAGACCAAAATTCTTCAAGAATTTCTTGAGCAAAACAATTTTTTCTTCTATATGAAAATGTTTCCTTCCATCATTCAACTTGCAGGGTTTACCCTTCATTTATTTATTTATTTATTTATTTATTTATTTTTGGTTTCAGTTGGCAGGAAGGGTCTATGCCCTTGGCTTTCCTAGGCCCTCCAAGACTGGTCCTATTGAAGTGGTTAATGTTCAACTTCAACAGCTGCAAGTTGACACCCTGTGGGAAAAACGTGTGTGGGAAGAGAATTCCAAGGAATTGGTGTCCTGGAGAGTGGGGACTGGATAAATTGATTACTGCACAATAATCCATCCATACAGCCAATTTGGGTAGCGAAAGTTTCTCACACAAGTTCAAGCTTGAAGGTTGCAAATTTGAATTCCTGTCTCATTGTACATTTTAGATATCTTTACTTTAAGGTATTGCTGGCGTGTGATGAATATTTATTACAAACACTATACTTCATGACTATTTCTAACATAGGCACAAGGCCAGACATTTGAGGGTGGGGAACAATCAATTAAATCAACCCCAATACTTGACTGGTACTTTGTTTATCGACCATGGAAGGCTGAAAGACAAAGTTGACCTTGGCGGGATTTGAACTCAGAACATAAAGAGCCGGAACAAATACCGCAAGGCATTTTGTTTGACGCTCTAACAATTCTGACAATCCACCACCCTAACATTATACTTCATAATAACAACCAAATGTATCATTCTATTTTATAGTACATATATTTGGTTCAAGCTTGAATTTTCATGTATGTTTATAAGTATGTATGTATGTATGTATGTATGCATGTATGTATGTATGTATGTATGTATGTACGTACGTACGTATGTATGTATG
>JAOPJM010322287.1:0-11835 GCA_027124095.1 Muusoctopus leioderma | reverse complement strand
TTCTATGGCTGGATGCCCTTCCTATCACCAACCACTTTACAGAGTGTACTGGGTGTGTTTATTGTAGCACCAACACTTGAGAGGTTGTCATGTTTACAACACAACTAATGAGCCCTCTCTGCTGTATGTTTTCTCTGTTCGATTGCCAACCACTTTACAGAGTGTACTGGGTACATTTTATTGTGGCACCAACACTAGAGAGTCCTCTCTACCCTTTGTAGTCTCCATTCAGCTGCCAACCATTTTATAGAGTACATAGGGTGCATTTTATCCTGGTTCCAGCACTAAAAGAGGATGCCTTGGTCCCCAGCAGGCCAAAGAGTTCTCTCTGCTTTACATAGTCTCTGTACAATGAGAGTAAGCATGACCTGAGAAAGTGAACAGGTGAGCGGTGGACAAGGTATTATGAGGGAAAGAGTATGTGTGTGGGTGTATAAAAAAAATAATCATAGCTCTTGTATATTTTCCTATCTCCCTTCATAACTTTGTTTATGTTTTTTTTCTTTTGTTTTATTTTTTAGTGCTTTTGGGCTGTGGATTGTTGTTCAAAAAACTAAACAATGTCTGGACTATGCCGCTACAGTACATATTATCCACTTTTTCTTTTGCTGGATTTACAATGCCCGATTTCCACAAAACTTTTATTGGTGGTTAACTAATATCATTTCTCTCATACTAATGACTGTTTCCGGAGAATTTTTATGCATGAAATCAGAAATGAAAGCCATTCCAGTTTCACTTTCTCCCAAAACTGACCTGTAGTTCATTCCAAACCAACTGCCATTGTCTGTGCTGACCATATCAGTACAGTTAAGGATAATCTTCCAATTCTGTTCATTTTCTTTGCATTGGCATCAGTTCTCAATACCGATTCCTTGGCTCTCTGAGAAAAACTCAAACAATCTTGTGTAAAACAATACCAAAAAGTCCACCAAAGTAACTCAAGTGATAAACCACCCATACTATTGATTGTCCCATACTTATTGTCACATACCATCATATGTCACTTACCATTAATTGTCACATACTTATTAACTGACTTAAAATTTGAAAAACTCTTAAATTAAAGGAATATAATAATAATAAAAATAAAAAATACTATGTTAGCATCAAGTATATATTGTTATCCTTTCATTATATAAGTTATATTTTCCTCTCGTATGCATATACACACACACTTCCCTTTATATATTATTAAACTAATTACTTAACACTAATTACTAAAAGCCACTGTTGTGGTTATTCTGAAACTTGAAATGATCTCAATTCTAGTCAAGTAAACCAAAAGCTGTCAATTCCTTTAATAGATTCTACAGATTTTTATTCTTTCACATAATTTACCAAAATCTCCCAAGTTCACTTAAAGTGATCAAAATAACTTAAAATGTTCTTAAAAGTTTTCATGTCTAATGACTTGGTTTTTGTTTTAGAAATAAAATAAATCTAATTCCTCTTTTGGTGCCAGCAAAACAAAATATTTCCTAATCTTTCTAAAAAGATTTCTTTGAAACATTCTCGTAAAATAATCCCATTGAGCTTTGACCTGGAATTATGACGCCATGTTTCTTGGAGAAATATTTTGGCTGTGTTCAGTATAATGAGGAAGGATGGATGATGACAGATGAATGAAGAAGTGCCAGGTGATCCAAGTGGAAGAAAGGATTAGAGGAGGAAGACCAAGGAAGACATGGGCAGAAGTGATGAAGTCTGATCTCAGGATGTTGAACCTCAGGAAGGAGATGGCAAAAGATCCCTTGAAGTGGCGAGACGCTGTGTTGGAGAGGACCCGTCCAACCCATGTAAACATAGATGATGACAGATGGGTGAAGAATTGCCAGGTGACCCAAGTGGAAGGAAGGCATGGTGTAGGAAGACATGGGCAGAGGTAGTGAAAGCAGATCTCAGGATGCTAAACCTCAGGAAGGAGGTGGCAAAGGATCACGAGAAGTAGCAAGATGCTGTGTTGGAGAGAATCCATTCAAGCATGGAAAAGCGGACATAAAATGATGATGATGTTAGATATGCTCCAGCTAGTTTTTTTCTTGTCTCCTCAGTTTTTGTATGTGTTGCAAGATAGCTGTGAACTTTCAGAATTTATTTTAGGGGTTATGGGACCCCACTACAATTATGGCTATTTGGGTGAAAATGTAAATAAACAAAATTCTGTACAACTAATCATAGAACTACAGAGTGGTGGGCTCTACGTGCTCACATAACCTGCTAGATATAGCAGGCAAATCTCCATCAAATCACACTCTACTGTCTTTAAAAAGAGGACACTGGATAATATAGTTCTAGATAATGCCTGAAAATAAGGTGGGGTGGTCACGACTGGAACACATTTTATCATAGTTCTGCTTGATCAAGGCTGACCTGGAGCTAAACAACAACAGAAAACCTAAATATTTTTATTTGCTGAGGTAGATAGTAAAAACTAAGGCTGACCCAGAGGGACACTAGACTAAAATTGGTGTAATTAACCCTTTTGATACCAAACCACCTGAAACCGCCCCTGGTTTACGATAAAAACCATTTGTTTTAAAGTGTTAATATTTAAATTTAAAGCTTCCATTATGATTTTTTTAAGAACTTTTTCTTAAGTTATGTTCCAAACACCAGCTTAATTGTAAGAAAGTTAATTATTTTAGTAAATCCCTCCAAATTCTTCATTATTTTCAAAATTAATTGAAAAACATAGGCAATGTATTTCATTAGAAATATGGTAACCCATATTAATGAACCCTTAATTTTCTATATTTAATATTTCTATTTTATTTATTTAATCACATGCAATAACACATTTTTTTTAAATTCATCACACACAATAACAAAATAGGTAAAGACACTCACACATCATCTCTTCCATATTTTAATTATATCAAATACATTTTCTTCTGTAAAATACATGTTTGGAAACTTATCAAGGGGAACAAATTACTTATCAACAATATACAGACAATACACTGCAGTGGTGTGCTCTGCTTCTGCATGGTGCAATAATAATGCATGGTAACAATATTTAACTGGCTTAATATTTCCTGTCTTGTCAATAAAGGATCCAAAGAGTATATTTACCTGCAGTAAATTACAGGATTCAGAAATTATCATTAAATATTGATTATTGACTAGTAAATGAATAATTGAAGTGTGCTATTAAGGTATGAAGTTAAACAACAACAATATACGGACTGTTATTTACACTGTACCATATATTTTTTGTATTGAGGTTTTGTATGTTCAGTAGATAAGTCACATGCTGGTTTTTATGTCGTATTTTCATGGGAAAAGGTGCAACTTATACACGAATATATATGGTAAGTAGAATACAGCCAACAAGGGAACCTCAATGTGGTCACTCAACCTTCTAGAAATAACAACGAAATATTCCTCAAATCACACCCTGTCTCTATGCTGCTGTTGATCGCTAACGATCATGACTGCTTTCATAGTTATTTAACCACCACCCTCCAGGCAGCCCTTTGGTGGGCTATAGTTGTCCATGACATTAAGTTTATATCTCAGATTTTTCTTTATGATGTCCTTATAGCATTGGTAATGTTGATCATGTTTTCTTTGCCCTTCAAGTAGTTGTATTTTGGTAACATGCCCTGTATAGAGTATTTGGATAACATGCCCTGTATAGAGTATTTGTGTCACATGCCCTGTATAGAGTATTTGGGTCACATACCCTGTTCAATGTAGGTTTCTTTCCTGATGAGGAGGTTGTTCCATACTTGGAAATCCTGCTTGCCCTTTACTGTTAGTCATGAAAATCTCTTGAAGAGATATGGTTCCTGAGTGCAGGTGTCTCAAAAAAAAGGTAAGGCACATTAGATAATGTAGTCCAAGGTACACTATGCTGAGAGAGAAAAAATACTGGACGGTCACGACTGGAACGTCTTTGATTATAGATCTGTTCAACGAGGGTTGACCTGGTACTAAACAACTACAAATACTAGCTGTAGATAGACATGTAAAATAATTTCATTTACTTATTTCTGTGTCAATCTCTACAATGAAAAAAAGGGAGGTAACTACACCCTTTCATGGTCAAATTAAAATAGACTTGAAGCAAATGAAAATAACCTCGAAGTAAATTTGCTTCAAGATTATCTTAATTTCTTTCTAGACTATCTAAATTTGCTTTGAGTTTATTTTAATTTGACCCTGAAAAGGTGTAGTAAACCTAGATTTCTAGAGTGAAATATTTGCAACTTTTCATTATAAAACCTACTCATCTCTACATTGTTGAGAATTTCTGACCTTTAACTCTTAACATCCTGATGAAAATTTTCTAAGTCCTGCAATGATTGAGCAGAAATTGCCTAAAAACAGGGGTTTTTTACAGCTTATTTATTATGAAATTTACAGGTAAAAATCAACAGGTGCTTGAGGTGTTTTCACAGAAAGATATTTCACTGTCACCATATATATAGTTCAATGATTCATATCAATTTGATGATATGGTACTGTGTGGAATGGTGTCCTACAGGATGTTAAGAGTTAATGTTCATAAATGTCCCAGTTTGTTGAGCCATACACAGGCATAGCTGTGGGGTTAAGAAGTTCACTGAATATAGAGAATATGTAGGAGAAAGAGAGCCATGTAGACCCAACAGAGGGACCATCTATGGAAGTTGACAACTGTATAGTTGAAACAATAATTAAGGATATGAAGGCAGGAAAAGCAACCGGACCATCACGGATAGTCGCTGAGATGTTGAAAATATCTGGGCGAAATAGGGTTCACGCTAGTCAACCAGGTAATACAGGGTGGTGTCATACCCAATGACTGGCACAGCAGTATCATCAACTGCTACAAGAGCAAACGAGAAGCTCTAGAAAGAAGCAACTTCAGAGGTATGAAACCCATAGCTGAATTTGTTGAAGACTTAGAGAAGAAATTCCAAACGTGGAAGCAATGCCCAGAATCGAGAGACTGTAAAGAAACTCTAGCAAAGGCAAACGTTTTATTTAACAGGAAAGACAAGACTCTACTGCCATCTTGGAAGTGGTAAAGCTTGATATGCAGAAAACGAGTTGGTTGGAACTCCATATGGAGAGCCTTGTAAAGTCTGTTCTTCTGTTGCTTATAACTATTCCAAGCTTAATTATTCTGTCCCACACTGACTATCTCAATTACTCTGCCAGCAATATGCCTACTCTACCCACTCCATCATTGTTACCTACCCAGAAGAATTTGTAGCTGTGATCCTTGTCTGTAAGGAGTCTGGTTGGGGCTCTGCCACATTTGTTCAGTCAACAGAAGCTGACTGCAACCAAAATAGCTAAATTCCTCACTAACAGCATCTATGTACAAGGCTTGCAAAGCTGTCACAAGCTATTCATATACACCTAGTTTTCTTAGTGTGACCTCCAGACTACTGAGCATGGTACACTATTAAAGGCTTCCTGATGGACACATTCTAGGTATAGTGGCTTGCTTTCAGCTAAGAACTTGTCTTGTAATTGTCTCACTAGGAAGAAAGTATCAGTGATACCCTGTCCTAGCACAAACCCCCAACTGTATCTCATCTAAGCTTATTCTCAGTTGTGCTATAACTGTTATTTTCATAATCTGGTGCTGTACTACCTGATTGACTGTGGGTAACTAGTGTGTGCCCTACTTTGCCATCCCTTTTCAACATCTCAGCAACTATCCCTGATGGTCCAGCTACTTTCCCTGCCCTCCTATCCTTAATTACACTTTCAACCGTATAGCTGTTAGCTTCAATAGCTAGTCTCTCTGTTGGGTCTACTTGGGTAGCCCCTTTATTTCCCATGCATTCTCCTTGTTCAACAACCTCTCACAGTAACATTTCCAAACACCTTTCTTCTCAACATCAGTGAGGATAAGTGCATCGCTATTATTATGTACACACCTTCCCCCCTTGATTCAAACTGACACACTGCTTTGCAATCTAGAACACCGCATGCCTCTGGTCCTCATTACAGAATCCTGGCAAACCTCTTAATTTCAGCTTCTCTCTGAGCTACATACCTAGCTTCTCTTTTAGCTACCTGATATTATACCCTTCTACCCGCTTTCTTAATCTTTCCAGGCCTGTCTGTTTGTTTGTATGGCTTTATCTACTGTACCATTACACCACTAAGTTACCTTCCGTCTGGCTGGAACCTTGCTCTATCCACAGATCTGGTCTGTGGTTCACAGCAGGTTGTCTCATAGAAACTCCCAGTTGTTCTGTTTTGTAGGTCTCTATCTCCTCCTCTTTCTCAACATACGTATCTCTGAATCTACATCAAGCAGAGGGTTCTTTCAGTTTCCATATCTTTCTTCTCCAGATAGTCTTGTCTCTGGGTCCATCTAGCTCTTACTCTGATGTCACTAATCACTAATCTGTGTTGAGTGGTACATTCTTTTCTGGGGAAAGATTTAGTATTCACAACCATCTGTCTATCCTGTTGCCTGGTGAGTGTGAAGTCAATCTGGGTTGCGTGTTTTACTGAGTAGTAAGTGATCAGGTGGCTGAGCTGTTTCCTGAAGTTAGTGTTGCAAATAGGTCATTTGCATCACAGAACTCCAAGAACCTTCATTTCATGAAGAGAAATGAAAGCTCTACATGCATAGAAAAGCCATCATGGTGTTGCCCAGCATCCATTAAAGGCATCAGCCATATTAACGAGGCTTCTGACATCTGTTATCGAGGTAGTCTGCAAGATGGATTCATAGAAACAGTCCTTCTGTTCATCAGTCAGTCCTGATTGTGGTGCATAAGCAGAGATCACGGTTGCAGGTGGTTATTATGACTAGTTTAGGCTTAACCCTTTTGTTACCGTATTTCTAATGAAATACACTGCCTTAGGGGGGATTTAGTAAAACTAACTTTCTCATTATAAAGTTGGTGTTTGAAACACAACTAACAAAAATTTCTTACATAAAATTATAATGGAAAGTTTGAATTTAAATATGAACACTTCAAAATAAATGGCTTTTTATCATACAACCATGGGCGGTTTGGTATTAAAAGGGTTAAATATTGTCCCATACTCTGGCTACCTCAATTACTTTATCTATTCATTTCTCTGCCAACAATAAGCCAACTCCACCCACCCCTGCATTGTTACCTACCCAGAAGAATTTGTACCTGTGTTCCTTGCCTACGAGAAGTCTGGTTGTGGTTCCACTCCATCTTACCTCTTGTACACACTACATATCTACACCCCTCCTCCACTCCATCTTACCTATATAATCTCTCCAGACCTACCTTTCATCATGCCAGTGTTGATGGTGGCAGCACTGATGTCTTGCACCTTTTTTTCTTTTTCTTTAATCACTTAGTCGGGAGAGACAGTGCCCATCATACTTTTTTTCAGGGCCTCCGAGACTGGGTGGGAGGGAGGAAGGAAGGTATCCTCAGATTGGAGACCTGGCCGAAATGCTTACAGCAGAGTGGATTTGGCTAAATGCACCTAAGGGCCAAGTGGTGGTGTTAAACTGGGTGACGAATTAAGTCTACCACCAAAGTAAGCCATGGTGGGATTTGAACTCAGAGCACAAAGAGCCGGAACAAATACCAATTTTCCACCAATCCACCACCTAAGACTGTACTTTATTTATCTACCCCAAGAGGATGAAAGGTAAATTTGACCTTAGTGGGATTTGAACTCAGAGCACAGTGAGCAATAACAAATACCGCAAGACATTCTATCCAATGCTCTAACAACTCTGTCAATGAATTGAGAGAGAATTTCTGGTGGTGTTTTTGTTGTTTGGTGTCTATTTTCTACATCTGAAAGGAATAAAGTTGGTGCGATTGTTTGATGACAGTTAAGATGTTCTCACACATGGCCAGATGTTCCTACCTGCCTACTTCACTACCATGCACAGCACTATCATGGTAGGTGTTCGCTCTATATATGCAGTTATGGTTTCTCACTGATTTGACTGTCATGTTTTTTGTTGTGTTTATTTTACAGCTTGTTTTACTTAACCTTACCAGAAGGAAGTTGAATGGAAGAAAAAGCAAAAATATTTTCAAATATTTTCAAATATTTTCAAATATTTTTATTTAACAAAATTTCACAATCTGTAAAAAGGGGTTCTCTTCTCTTTTTACTTACAAATTCAGAATTTCGAATTATGAAATATATAATCTAGAGACATTCATTAAAGAATTGAACTTTAGGAAATGAAACAATGTAACAAGTTGTAGCATTGGAACTGACTTTTGAAGAATAAAACAACAAACTGAAGTTACATTTAATCAAAAAAATGGTTACAAATGATTCAAGTTCTTACAAATTACATTTAAAAATAGAATTTGAAGGAAACTGCTGGAATACAAATTTGGTTAAAAAATACACTATATTTACAATGGATGCAAGAAAACCTTGTGAAAATGTTTTGAAATTTCCCAACTTTCCAGCAGTTGTAATCACTCGATATACTAACAAATTTCACAAATATAATATAGGCAGAATGTTTTTTCAAAAATGGATAGATTTTAATTATTTAAAAATATATGTATAGTAAGAAAGGCTTTCAAAATTAATTTTAAATATTCAAATGATAAACATTTGTAAAAAAAAAAAAAAATCTCATTCACAGAAAATTCATCAATAATTAGATCAGTTGATTTCTTAATTAATGCCACCTCTAAATATACTAAACCAAAACTACTTGATTATTAGCATTATTTTATTTTATTTAAAATCAGCTGATCACTATGTAATAATAACCCCTATTGAATAACCTCTTGTAATAACATAAATCAGTTGATCACTATATAACCCCTATTGAATAACCTCTTGTAATAATATATATCAGTTGATTACTATGTAATAACCTTATTGAATAACCTCTTGTAATAATATATATCAGTTGATTACTATATAATAACTCTATTGAATAACCTCTTGTAATAATATATATCAGTTGATCAATGTGTAATAACCTCTTGTACATAATGTGAAAATATATATTTGAATTCTATTATTCATTTTATTATTAAATCTACCTTAGCCTGTCTCAATGTTGTGAGACTGATACCATTAACTCAGTAAGTGTAAGACTGGTACCTTAAACACAGTTAGGTGAGCAACTAGTAACATAAACCCAGTTAGGTATGCAACTAGTACTCAAAATCCAGTTAGGGGAGCAAATGTTACCCTAAACCAAGTTAGATGAACAACTAGTACCCTTAACTGTAAGGTATGGAACTAGTACCCTAAAGTAAGGTGTGCAAAGTTAAAGTCCCTTCTCAAGATTACAGGCCCATTAGAGCTGAAGCTTACCCCAGTTCTCATGGCATTAAGCAATTGAGAGTGCAAGACTTCCACCTGAATGGGACGCCAGTCCATGACAGGGTATTGCTGGTACTCCTTTTCAGCTGAGTAGACTGAGGCAACGTGAAATAAAGTGCCTTGCTCAAGGACACAATGTGCTGCCCAGTCTGGGAATCGAATCCATGACCTTATAATCATGAGCCCAACCACCTAACCACTAGGCCATGTGCCTTCACAAGGTATGCAACTAGTACCCTAAACCCATAAACATTTTTTTCATACTGCAGAAATATAAATTCAAAATAGTTTTCAACATAACTCCACTTGGCAACAGAACATCAATATGTAAAAAAATGGCAGCCAATGGAACTTTTCCAAATGTTACAAAGATTGATTTCTATTCTAAAGAAGTTCCTAATTACTGAAGATCAAGAAATGACTAACTGACATCAAATATACTGATTAATGATGGCAACTGATATGAATGATGTAAGTGGTAAAATAGATCTTTGAATTAGCAACACAGAAAGCAAAATTTCAAAAATTGGTCTCCATCAAAATTGTAGATAAACAACTAAAAGGTATCACCAAATATATTTATCTCAGCAGTTTAATTACAATAGAAAATCTGTAGAAAATAGACTTAACCCTTTCATTATCACATTTCTAATGAAATACACTGCCTATGATTTCCAATTAAATAATCAAGAATTTGGTGGGGTTTAGTAAAATAACTAACTTTCTCGTTATTAAGTTGGTTTGGAAAATGGCTTCATAAAAAGTTCTTACATGAAATTATAATGGAAAGTTTAAATTTAAATATAAACACTTTAAAACAAATGGGTTTTTTTATCATAGAACCAGGGGTGGTTACAGGTGGGTTGGTATCAAAAGGGTGGTATATAAAGTAACCAATGTTTTCCAAAAGTTGTTGCCAGTTTGGAAAACGAAAATCCATCTATATGAATACAGTCATTTCAATATATGGTTATGTTTGTAAAATATTGCAAAATTATGTGTTTTATTATGTCTTCACAAACTACTTACAGCAATCACATAATTATGAGATCCTGGAGAGAGCTGGAAATTTCCCAATGATAAACTGTTTCTACTTGAAGAATGTAATTCTTGGGTCATGTGCTCAAAACTTTGTAATGCAGGGTACACATAATTACATTGGGTGGCCCAATGTGGTTGGCACAGAAACAAGCAGGACTAAATCATATAAAAGTGAACAGTTATTATTTTAAAAGGTGTAACATCCATACATGTAATACCTACCAGAAACTGAACTGGTATGAAATTGCTGTCCTTTGAAGAAACTCATGAAAATATTTAGTTAGAAATTTTCAGGTTATTTTTTTATGTTTTCTAATATTAATTTAATGACTCTTCAAAAAACAGGTTTCCAATTTAAAATAAATAAATTTTGTCTAAATTTCTAAGATGAGGAATTATCGTTATTACACACTGGTTTATTCAGACTAGTGTCCTAACCTGGTTGTTATAATCACAACGTTTCGGCTGTTGTACCCTTCGGGCTTATTCAGGTATGTTGTTTGGTAACATTCTCGGAACTTCGAACCAAACCCTTTATTCAAACTACAGGGGTAGATAGTTCTCATTCCGTTGTCCATGCCCCAGGATATCCTCATATTAGCTATTAGTTATTACTTTGTAATGTCACTTGCCCATTCCACTTAAACTATAGTATATTGTTACACTAACCTAAGGATTGAACTCACACTCACCAGCTAAAACTTCAACACTTAACCAACGTTATATTGACTATGTTATTGTTGTACAGGACATTACGATAGTCAATATAATATATTGTCCTACGGGACAATAACATAGTCAATATAAGGTTAGTTAAGTGTTAAATGTGGAAGTTTAGCTGATGAGCATGAGTTCAATCCTTAGGTTAGTGTAACAATGTACTATAGTTTAAGCGGATCAGGCATGCGACATCACAAAGTAATAACTAATACAAGGATCTTCCAGGCAAGGACAACAGAATGAGAACTATCTTACCTCTGTGGTTTGAATAAAGGGTTCAGTTCAAAATTCAGAGAACATCACCTAATAAGGAAAGGCACCTGAAGAACGTCGGAGGATACAACAGCCAACACATTATGATCATAGTAACCAGGATGAGGACACTAGCCTGAATAAACCAGTATGTAATTTAAAAACTAGATTAAATATTCAAAAAATTTCCAATTAATAAATACACAAAAAGAACATATTTCCAGATTTGGTCAAAATCAATGTTATTTCTAAAGATATTTTATCTGGTGATTTAATTAAATGAAAAAAAAATCAAAATTCAAAAATATAAATAAACTATATAAAGCAATTTTACTTCTATAAAGAACTAGATGAGTTTATTTTTCAGATTATTACATATATATTTTATCTGAAATTTCTGAAATGAGGTATCCTTGTTATCTCATCATCTTCAACTGCCATATGTGTATATATATATATCTTCATCATCATCGTGATATATATATATGTGTGTGTGTGTGTGTGTGTGTGTGTGTGTGTGTATATATACATACATACATACACACACATACATATAAA
>JAOPJM010322182.1:0-11836 GCA_027124095.1 Muusoctopus leioderma | reverse complement strand
GTGAAAACTCCTCAAAAACCTGTGTTTCTTAACTGTAAATTTCATAACAAATAAGCTGCAAAACCCCCGTTTTTAAGGTATTTTCTGCTCAGTCATTACAGGACTTAGAACATTTATAACAGGATGTTAAGAGTTAAGCTGTCTAGATGTTTTGGTTTTTACCAACAAAATGTGATAGTTGATTGTTAATAGGTGGTTAAGTGTGTCAATGTTGTTTTTAGTTTTATATTTCACTAGCTGGCATGGCTGTGTGGTTAAGAACTTCGCTTTGTAACCACGTGATTTCTGGTTCAGTCTCACTGCGTGGCACCTTAGGCAAGTGTCTTCTACTATAGCTTTGGGCCGACCAATGCCTTGTGAGTGGAATTGGTAGACAGAAACTGTAAGAAGCCTGTCGTATATGTATATATGTATGTGTGCTTGTCATCACTGGACAGCATTTATCGATCAGCCAGTGAGTTTGCTTACATCTCCAAATAACAAAATGTCTGGCCATTCGGTAGTAAGATTCACATATTTAATCAGTATGGTTGGTGACAGGAAGGGCATCCAACCATAAAATACTGCCTCAATAAACCTCCATCCAACCTATGCTAACATGGAAACATGGACGTAAAACAATGATGATGATGATGAAAGGATTTATTCTGGATATTGTCAAATACATAAATATTTTACTGAAACCACAACAATATATCGTTTGTTAGACCTCAATATTCTCTCTGTGTGAATATAACTCTAGAATTGCTTTAGAGCAAAGCTAGAAATATATATATATATATACATATATATATATGCACAATTGATCAGGAGCGGCATTAGTGTAGATGAGATGCAGTTCGGCTTTGTACCAGGAAGAGGCACTACTGATGCCATCTTCATAGTGAGACATTTGCAGGAGAAATACTTAGGTAGGAGTAAGGCCCTATTCTTAGCTTTTGTCGACTTGGAAAAGGCCTTTGACAGGGTCTCATGCTCTGTGATCTGGTGGGTGTTAAGGAAACTAAGGGTAGATGAATGGCTTGTAAGGGCCGTATAAGCCATGTACAGAGATACAGTTAGCAAGGTGAGAATCAGCAATGAGTTCAGCGACGAATTTAGCATAGAGGTAGGGATCCATCAAGGCTCAGTTCTCAGCCCCCTCCGGTTTATCATAGTGCTCCAGGCCATATCGGAGGAGTTTAAGACTGGCTGTCCAATGGAACTACTTTATGCTGATGATCTAGTTCTTATAGCAGAATCGGTAGGAGACCTGGAGAAGAAATTTCAGACATGGAAGCAAAACCTGGAATTGAAGGGCCTCAAAGTGAACTTAGCAAAGACTCAAGTTTTGGTTAGTAGGAAGGAAGACAGGAGGCTGCTACCATCAGGGAAATGGCCATGCCCAATATGCAGAAAAGGAGGTAGAAATTCCATACAGTGTACCCAGTGTTAACTATGGATGCACAAGAGATGTAGTGGGATTACAGGCAAGTCGATAGAAAAGGTAAACTTCGTATGCGGCAGATGCAAAGAGGAGTTAGTAAGAACTAACATGAAATAACTTCCTTCAAATGCATAGAAGGTTCACTGGAAGTAGTCAACAGATTTTGCTACCTAGGTGACCTCATTAGCAGTGGGGGAGGGTGTTCTGAAAGTATAGTAACCAGAATAAGAATGGGATGGAAAAAGTTCAGGGAGCTACTACCTCTGTTGGCAACAAAGGGCTTGTCTCTCAGGGTGAAGGGCAGATTGTATGCTTGTGTACGAAGTGTGATACTGGATAGAAGTGAGACGTGGGCCTTGAATGCAGATGATTTGTGATGGCTGGAAAGAAATGAAGCAAGCATGATTCGATGGATGTGTATGTTAGTGTGCATGAGCGATGGAGCACAAACGAACTGAGAGAAAAGCTGGGTATAAGAGGAATCAAGAGCAAAGACTGCACTGGTATGGGAGATGCCAGTTGTATAAAGAAGGCCGAGTGCTTGAAGTAGATGGAACCCGTGGACAAGGGAGACCTCGAATTACATGGGACGAAGTGGTGAAGGCTAACCTCAAGAAGCTGAACCTCACAAAAGGGATGACAAAGGACTGAGTTGATTGGTGACATGCAGTCCTGGAAAAGACCTGCCCACCGAAGCAAGCATGGCAGAATGACCATTAGAAAACAGTGAGGTTTATATGGAGGCTGGAATGTATCACTGCAGAGTATACTCTTGTTAGGTCTCCATCTACTATTTTCTGATTTATCACTCCTGTCCTATTCACTGCATGGCATTTGTCCTGCCTATCCATCTTCACCCACCCAATATCTTTATCACCCTTTCTTAATACCCCACAATCACCTCTCTTACCACTCCACATTTCTCCTACCACAATGCCTGGGTTTACCCATCCATCTCACTCCAGTCCTATTCACTGTATGGCATTTGTTCTGCCCATCCATCTTCACCCACCCAATATCTTTGTCTTTCCTTAACCCCCTCACCATCAGCTCTTTTACCACTCTACATCTACCACAATGCCTGGGTTTTCCCATCCATCTTCACTCAGCTACTCCCCCACCTCCTCTCTTGTCACTCTACCTCGGATCTGTCTATACTCATCTACCACCCACTACTCAACCTTTCTCCTCATGTGCCTCTTAGTTGACATCTGTGCTCCCACCTACCATCACCCATCTATCACATGACTCTACCCTACTATGAGACCCATACCACTGCTAATATGTAGCCATCATAATCTGTCTCCCATACCACCCATTCACTGTTTCCTTCTTCACACCCACTCACATACACTTTCTCTCACACCCTCTCGTACATCACACCCTCTCGTACATCACTCCCCCTCTATTTACACTCTTGGTCACATTTGCCTTCAAGAACGGAGACTATGTAGAGTAGAAAGGACACCTTAGCCTTGCAGGAGACAAGGCGTGCTCTTGAGTGTTGGTGCCATAATAAAATACACCCAGTACAGCCTGTAAAGTGGCTGGTGATCGAACGGAGACAATGTAGAGTAGAGAGGACTCTTTAGCGATGTTTTCTGACATGACAATCTCTCTAGTGCTGGTGCCTTGATAAAATGCACCCAGTACACTCTGTAAAGTGGTTGGTGATAGGAAGAGCATCCAGCCATAGAAACCATGCAAAACGAAATATGTGAGTGAGACGTGGTCCCCCAACCTGTCTAGGAGAGTGGTGACTCCGAATGAGAACTGACTCAGCCTGAAATCACCCATCCAACCCATGCCAGTATGGAAAGCAGACATAAAACGATGATGATGGTGATATATATATATATACACGCACACACACACATAATATATATATATAGATATGTGTGTGTGTGTTGTGTAAAAGAACAAGCAAAAAGAGAACTCAATTCATAGAAGAGTGAAGTTTACTTGTATATAGTTACATACTGATGTCTACAGCTACCAGTGGTTTCATGCTGGAAAATACATGGAGAATTCCCGCAATCTTTCAGGCAGCTGTTGTTGTGAGTCTATAGTGTGATACAAATATGGAAGAAAAAGGTGGGAGGTGCCGAGATTAGACAAAGGTGAAAGTATTTCAGTTGGCTGTCTAGATCGTCTAGGGGTAACAATTCTGGTCAAGACTGGCTCGGTCGTGATTAGTGATGTGAAAGATTAGAAAAGGGGTAAAGATATAACACTAGCATTATAGTCCATACATTTAAATTCTTACCCCCCCCCCCAAAAAAAAAAATTACAATCTATATCGATCCTTATCCCTATGGCCCTTCACCATTCCCATTTATACCTCTGCTGTAAGTACTTACACATTCTACGGCTCGACTTCTCTATATCTTTACCCCTTTTCTAATCTTTCACATCACTAATCATGATGGCTTAGAATGAAGGGTTCCAACTTCAAATTCAACTTGGGACAAAGTATATATTCAGGAATAGGACACCTAATGCTGATTGAAGATTGATCCAATTGAAAAATGTAAACAGAAAGGCAAAAGGATACGGCTAATTATCATGATAACTCATCTCAGATATATAATTAGTATATATATTCTTTTTGTCACCTGAACAAATTCATACATGTGAGAAACTCAAAGTAACAATAGAGTGAATCATTAGCTTTGAATCTACTAAATGCATTGGGTACTTTACTCAATTTGTACACCAAAACATGTATATACATACACACACACATACGCATATATAAACCCATGCAAGCATGGAAAAAATGGAGATGATGACACAGTTTTGCTCTAAAATGGTTTTATACTATGTTACATAATATATATATATATATATATATATATATACACACACACATCTATTTATATAGTTTGAGTCCTGCTTCACCTGAGATTTTTAGCATCTCAGCCACTATCCCTGATCGTCGTGCAGCTTTCCCCACCTTCATTTTCTTAACGGCCATTTTAACCATATAACTGTCCAATTCAATAGCTGGCCCCTCTGTTGGATCTACTGTGGGTATTTCTTCTTCCTCCCATGCATTCTCTACATTCATAATATTTCCAAGACTCTTTTTTTCTCAGCATCGGTGAAGGCAAGTGCACCGCTGTCATTTCGAACACACTTTTCCTCAATGACGTCTTGATTCAGACTAACACACTGCTTTGCAATCTGGAACACCTCACGTCTCTGGTCCTCTCATCAACGAACAGTGTCAAATCTCTTGTTTTCCACTTCTCTCCGTGCTATGTAAACCTGGCATATAGCCTCTCTTCTAGCTACCTGATATTGTTCTTTGCTGCCCCCTTTCTTCCAGTCTTTCAATGTCTTCAATAAAAACAATGATTTCTTATGATTAGGCACAATGCAAATAATTTTGGAGGGGAGGGTGTATACGCAATTGAATTGAGCTCAATATATTTATTGGACAGAAAGAGCAAAAGACAAAGATGACCCCAGTGGTCATAGTGTTTATACTGAAGTACACATAGGTGCAGGCATGGCAGTGTGGTTAAGAAGTCCACTTCATAACCACATGGTTCCAGGATCTATCCCACTGTGTGGCACCTTGGGCAAGTGCCTTCTACTATAGCCTTGGGCTGTCCAATGCCTTGTGAATGAAATTGGTTGACGGATACTGAGCGGAAGCCCATTGTGTGTGTGTGTTTGTCTCCACAAAGTCTTCATTGTTGACATCACTTAGGCTACATCCTGCAGTTTAGCGGCTTGACGGGTGGAGATCAGTGGAAAAGCTACATTACTTAAAAAATAAGGGTTGGCGACAGGAAGAGCATATCACTGTAGAATACTGCTCCAAAAAATCTAATCCAACCCATGCCAGCATGAAAAAGCGGATGTAAAAACAATGAACAACGAACACTGTGAAAAATGACTGCTCCTAAGCCATGAATTAATGAAAACTGTTGGAATGATGCTGAACTTTAAAAATGATTGTGGTTGGATTTTAGGTAGATATATAAAACTGAAAACTACATCTGGTCACTATTGTCTTCTTTTAACTAACATGCTGTTAGAAAATTGCAATATCCTGAACATTGTGTTACATGTGAAAAGTCTGAATCAGTACTGCAAAGCAGGGAAGAGGATGAAGGCTGGAAAACTCCATTGTCAGTTTGCTCATGATTCAAAGAAGAAACAGGTGTCCTTAGTTAGAAAGAGTGGAACCATCAATGATGATGAATTCCTAGAACTCATTAAAGAAATCTGTGACACTTGTTACATTTGTCATAAGTTTAGAAGACCTCCACTGTGACCAGTGGTGGGACTGCCTCTTGGGAATAGGTTCAATGACACAGTTTGTCTTGATTTGAAGGAGCACATTCACAATAAACCATGGATTCTGCATCTACAAGGTACTCTGCTGTCAGATTAATAAAAACAAACAAAATGGAAGAGATCATCAAGAATATATTTTTGATGTTGATATATTATTTTGGAACTCTTGGTCATTTTTAAGTGACAATGGGGTGAATTTAACACTGATTACTACCAACAGATGAATGAAAAATTGAACATTGAAACCTGTACAACTGTTGCAGAAAGTCCATCTAGTAATGGCACTGTAGAGCACTGCAGTTTGATAGTGGCTGAAGCAGAGTAGAAAACACTAGAAGATGAGAAGTGTGAGCTGGATATAGCCCTGGTGTGGGCTATCAGTGCTAAAAATTCACTCCAGAATCACTCAGGATATAGTCCAAATGAACTTGTATTTGGCTCCAGTGTCAGCACACCTCAATTCTAACTGACCAGTTACTTGCTCTGGCATCCACAACAACTAATGACAAGGTTAGAGTAAATTTAAATACTCTCAATACAGCAAGAAAGAGTTTCATGGAAGCTGAGGCTAGTGAAAGAATCAGGAGAGCATTAAGGTCTAATGTGAAGAGTTACACTGATGAAGTTTTTGCTGCCGGTGACCAAATCTATTACAGAAAACAAAACTTCAAAGGATGGTATGGACCTGCTAAAGTGTTGGGCCAATGTGTATTAATTAGGCATGGAGGAGCATTCTACAGGATGCATCCATGTTAGCTGATGAACGTACACAAGAACAAAATGGAATTTGATACGGAAGTTGTAATTAAGAGAACCTGAAAGAAGTGTGGAAGACACCCAGCTGAAGTGAATGAAGAGTATGAAGATATATCTAATGAGAAAATCAAGTCCTGGACCAGGAAGATGTTAGAGAGAATGAAATATAAATGAAGAAGTTAATTACACTGTTGCTGGTTTAAAAGATAGAGGAATGAAAAACCAGGTAAGAATAAAATGGTGAAGTGAACAAGAGGAAAAACTACGATGACACAGCCAAAGTCAAAAGGAAAATAGTCATTGGCTGAATATAATACCAGAAGAGGAGAATGAAGATCCTATCTGGAATCATGTGGATCAATGGAAAGAGATAATTCAAGAAACTGTTGAAGTAGATGAGAAGGCACATGTAGTTTTACTCACTTCTTTTTACTAAGTAAAAGAAGTAACTTATGCTAAACATAAAGAAATACAAAATATGAAGAATCTTGATGTATACAAATGTGTACCCTATACTGGTAAGAAAACTACATAAAAAAGATAGGTGATTATGAGGAAGATTCAAGTAATCTAAAAACAGACTCTCCAACATGCAACTGTGAAACCACATGGTTAGTAATGTTAACTACATCAGTGATGAATTGGTGAGCACAATCTCTTGATTTCACCTCAGCATTTTTGCAGGGTGATATACTGAAGAGAGAGGTGTTCTTTAAGCCACCTTCTGAGGTATGTTTAAAATTGCAGGTGTGGAAGCTGAAAAAATGCTTGTACAAATTGACTGATGCACCTTGGCCATGGCACAAGAATGTCATTCAAGTACTGACTGAGTTGAGAGGAGTAGTGAGCATTTAGGACAATACTTTCTTTCTCTGGAAAATAGGAACTTGATTGATATTCTGGTGATGGATGTGGATGATTTTGTATTCTGTGGAAATTTATTGTTTGAGAAGGATGTGATTGCAGTATTGAAAAAGTAATTTACAGTAGCCTTACCATTATGTCATTACCGTGGTATCTAACTTTGGTACAAGACCATATATTTTGAGGAATAGGTGTTTAATAACGACAATTGAGGGAAGTGCCATAAAGCAAGAAGGAAGATTCCAGCAATCTGAGTCTGTGATGCAATTTCTATCCTTGATTTAGATTCACTTATGTTGCTAAGTATATGACTGGTATTTATTTGATCAACTCTGGAGGGATGAAAGATAAATTTGACCCCGGTGAGATTTGAAATTGGAACCAAAATGGACAAAATTTAATACTTCAATGTACCACTGGAAACAAATGCTTAAGAGAGAAAACTAATTGTATTCACTTTGCCAGCCCTACAGACATACAAGAACACACTACAGAACAGAGGAAATGTAACATGCCTACACTGCCACTCTGCATAACAAACCACAGTAGTCAGTCCTGGATACACTATGACTGAAATAAAAAGTTTAGAGCACTTACACGCAGCACATTTGGTCAACACAAGTGTACAAACAATATATTAGATCCATCATGGATTAACCTCGACCCTAATCTCTCTACAACAAACTATAAAGAACACAAAACTGCACTTTTCATCCTCACAGGTTACGCACAAACCACACCCACAAAATAATCAGACCCATACACCTCCAAAACACTACTACAATACCATCTTAAAGACAGTATCTCTCCTACTCAGCTCAGACCAACATACGAAATAGCAGCTGCATCAAAATCTCACTAGCCCCAACCACAGCTAAGTCCAGAGGAACAGCAACTGCTATGCTCCAACCAAGTTTACCTAGAACTAACGAAAAAGCCACTACTTGGTTGTCTGACCTGCTAGAAATAACAGCCAAATCACCCTCAAATCCCACCTTACTATTTAAAAAAAGGAGGAACACATTAGATATAATGTAAACCTGGATACACTATATCTGAGTAAAGGACGATAGGGTTACAGTCGGAATATTTTTGATTATAGGTCTGCTCAAACAGGGTTGATCTGGGAGTTAAACAACAACCTCACCCACCTCAATTTTGGCTACCACCAGAACCTACTGGCATTCCAAAAATCGCTACCTCACTGATTGCCATGAAGTTGCTCACCAACACACTCCAACCTCTGACCTACAGATGTGCTGTCTCCTCTCTCTACCTTTTCTACTGCTATTATAGTGGCTTCTGCTCTTTGAAGCTGGCTGGTCATATGCTACATCCACTTAAGCACTCCCGACTCACTTGTCCGTCCTCCTCTCATCACTAATACTGTGTCCAAACTAACAGGCCCCACACTAACCACTAAACAAAGCCCTTCCTCCCTCTGGAATTCCTCCACTAGACCAAGTTTTTCCTGTAGCTGTTAACTTGCGGAATATTAACTGCATCAATCTCACCAGTCTTGGTGAGCCTGTGAAGGTCATAGATATAGCCCCTTCTTCCAGACCCTCCCCTCCCCTCCCTAAAAAACAATAAAAAATACAAATACAGAGTGGACAGCGGAAATACATCAACATGTCCAGGACTGCCACACTGCACCTCATATGATAAACCACTGCATGTCAGAGTGCACAGTATGGTCCTCAATGAGGCAAAGGCATGGAATATCTAGAACAACAGGTCTGTGGATTACACCTAGTTGTTTGACTGACTACCTATGTGGCATAGATGTGTTCAATCAGGGCTGACCTTGGGTTAAGCAGCAACAACAACCATTGTGTGTCAGAATGTGCAGTGTTTTTCTCAACAAGACAAAATCATGGGACATCCAGATTGTTAGATCTGTGGGTTGCACGCAATTATTCACCAGCTGTCTTCGTGACACATATCTGCTTGAGCAGCTCAGATGCGGGGCTACACAAAAACAGCTGTGCTCTATAATTTAGGCCCTCAGTATAGTATTGCCCTTAATTGTTTCTAATTTAGGCACAAGGCCAACAATCCCCAGTACGTGACTGGTACTTTATTTTATCGACCCCGGAAGGAAGAAAGGCAAAGTTGACCTCTGCGGGATTTGAACTCAAAGCGCAGTGAGCCAGAACGAATATTTTCAAGGCATTCTGTCTGACACGCTAACGACTCTGCCAATAATGAAGGGTATTTGATATCATGGGGCATATGACATTAACTTGGAGCCCATTAGAAGTCTACCGTGTACACCTCAATTATCCGCTAAACGAATTGACGAAGAGGAATTATAGAGAGCGGCAAGTGCAATTGTTTGTGGAAAAGTTGCTGGACCAGACGAAATTCTGTCAGCCGTGCTACGTATACTTCTCTGTGCCAAACTTCAATTACCAATTATGAATTCCATAATCATTGGAGATGGTCTGCCAGACGAATTGAGAAAATGTATAATAGTACCAATCCAAAAGAAACGAAACAATAGTCTTCCAGAAAATGAAATAGGATTATCACTCATGTGCACCAGTGCAAAACTCCTTAATCGAGTGCTACTCAAAAAACTAAGAAGAGTAATGAAGCAATTAATTCTAAATATTGGTTCTGGTTTCATGCCAAATAGAAATATTATTGAACAAATACTATTATTGAGAATATGAATTGACGTCTGCCGCTCAAGAAAACGCAATATTGTGGTCACGTTTGTAGAATTGTCTAAGGCATTTGACTGTGTAAACATAGCAGAAATTTAAGACATCCTGAGTTTTTATGATGTGCTAAATGCATCCATTAATGCTATTATATCCTAATACGAATGCCTATGTTCATACAACTTCGGGCATCAGTAATACATTCGAGACATCTTCAGGCGTACTTCAGGGAAACCTACTTGCACCTTACCATTTCATAATTGTTATGGTTTATGTAATGCGTATATCTCTACAAGAAGACTATGAATACACTATCAGGAGAAGGCTCTTCATCAGATTTGCTGCCGCAAAACTTCCTGTGTTAGTCTTTTTAAAAGAGATAAAATATTAGCCTGATGATGCAAGAGTTGTTCAGTAATAACACTTTGGGAGCTTAAGGACAACTGACAAGTTTTGAAACTACATCTGCAAAAGTGGTACCAAAAATCAATGCATTAAAACCGAAAGTAATGTTTGTTAAGTGACCTGAACATCGCAATCGTATGTAGCGTTTCAACTGCTCAACTTATTATTGTCACATATTTTTGTTATCTATGAAGTGACATGACAGACAGTAGAAATGGTTTGAGACAAAGATACGAATTAGCATGGGTAAAAGAGCGCAAACTTTATTTTATTTGAAGTTTTTCAGTTAGTGATAGAATTAAAATCCTATTTTTCAAAGTCAACGCTTGCATTGAAATAGTTCTGTTCTATAGCAGCAAGGGCTAGGCAAAAACAGAAACACTAGCAGATGAGATAAACGCTGGGCATGATGTCGTTTAGGATTGACAGTGCATTTTCCAGAAGAAATAAATTCGAAGAGTGCAAACTTTGTTAGATGATAGCATTTTACGTTCAAAACAGATGAATTCTGATTAGAAAAGAGAAATATATACTACTGGCCACTCTTTTGAATTACAAAAAATGGACGCACGGAGCCTTATCAAGCGGCAGGAGGTTTGGAAGAAACAAACACTTCCGAAGTTAATGATGATATATCCGGATGCAATATTAGATTTAGTGAAACTACATACATACATACATACATACATACATACATACATACATACATACATACATACATACATACATACTGCGCTTGGTGTGTGTATGTGAGTAATTGTTGAATGTGTGATGTCAGACGTGGTGAGTGTGTGTGTGTGTGTATGTATGTGTGTGTGTGTATGCTTGTGTATGTGTCTGGCGTGCGTATGTTTGTGAAATAAACCAGAATAGCGTGTGTGTGTGTGTGTGTGTGTGTGTGTGTGTGTGTGTGTGTGTGTGTGTGCTCAACCTTTCCTTTCATTTGTTCGGAGTCGATAAAATAAGCGCCTGTCCAGTACTGGGTCGAAATTTTGTTCTCCCTCTCTCTCTCTTTCTTTCTCTCACTCACTTTCTTGAAGAAAGCGGTTGTGATCAGGCCTGGAGAGGGATAGGCTCCGCCAGGTTTAAACTGCTCGACACACCTTCATATGTAACGTCGGCGCCCCTACAACTCTATTGGGAGTTGAGGACCGATAGCAAGGCAAGACAAGAGATATATAGTACCAGCGTGATGAACCGATGTAAACCCCAAGATCATTCAGAGATAATTCTCAGTTGATACTCCATCTGATGATTGCCACCCAGCATGTAACTTGAAATAATGGAAAAGTAGTCAGTATAAACAACAACAACAATATATGTGTGTGTGTGTGTGTTCGAGTATTCACGTGTATATGTATGAATGTATGTATGTATGTATATTGAGCAGTATAAATTTGTTAGT
>JAOPJM010321772.1:0-11837 GCA_027124095.1 Muusoctopus leioderma | reverse complement strand
GGTCGATCTGATCGACCTCCAAGGCGGTGCCCCAGCATGGCCGCAGTCAAATGACTGAAACAAGTAAAAGAGTAAACAAATAAAAATAGAATAAAAAACTTTCAGAGCACTTGAGATAGGCTAAAGAGCCACATGTGGCTCCGGAGCCTCAGGTTCCCGAGCCCTGGTCTAGATATTCCTCAATATTAGCAGTAAGTTGATCAATTCTAGCCGTTCGAACTATCAGTATATTAGTGATTGATTTGATAAGAAGAGTTAAATCCTCTAAGAGCGTTTACCTTGTTAGTTGTACCTGATTCAAATAATTTATTAACTCTTAGTACCACCCTCCTCTAGAATTGGATGCAGAGAGATATGATATGTCCAACAGCAGGCTCAATTGAAAGCCATCTTGTTTTACGGTCGGCTGGAATTTTCAATGGTGATTTTCCTTCATGTATAGCTTCATATAACTTTTTATACAACTGATAAAGAAAACCACCTGCATGTCTTGGATATAAGGAATTCTAGATGTCTTGGGAGAGAATCTAATACATGCGAAACTACTAATTGAAGATAGTTCATTAAGATAATTGATGGTATCTATTTCTTGAGTTTCTGATAAATGCCATTATTTATAGCAACCATCACACTTGCGTTATCAGTGCCAATTACCACAAGCTTAGTAAGAGGTTGTTGTTTTTTTTTTAATTTTTAACTCACTCTTTTGAGCTTCAACAATATCATCAGCATTACATGCTTCAAGCTTTACAAGACTGAGATAAGATGAAGCTATTTTTTCTTCATTTTGGTTAAAATAAATTACTGTAATACCATCTTACAAGAAGAAGAAGAAGAAAAGACAATAAAGTCAATGAAAGATGGGAAGGCAACTGGAGCAGAGGAAATACCAGCAGAAGCATTAAAAGGATTAGATAACCACAATCTAAATCTAATAACAGACTTATGTAATGCAATATATGAGAGTGGACATATACCAACTGAAATGAAACAACTTATCTTTGTTCCATTACCAAAGAAACCAAAAGCTCAAGACTGCACAGGATTTAGAACCATATTCCTAATGAGTCATGTGACTAAACTACTATTAAAAATCATCCAACAAAGAATTACATCAAAAATAAATGAAGAAATAAGTCAACTGAAAAGTGGTCTTAGACCAAGAATGAGAACTCATAAAAGGATATTTAACATAAGAACCATATGTGAAAGAGCTCCAGGCGCAAATCAAAATGTTTACATATGCTTTATAGACTATACCAAGGCATTTGACAGTAGACACAGTAAAACATGCAAAGATGATAGAATGTCTATCAGAACTCAGGATATTTGATACAGACCTCCAGATAATAACAAAAATGTACTGAGAGTAAACAGCAGTGGTAAAAACTGAATGGAGAGGGGGGGGGGGGAGAAAAAAGTCAAAAATTAAAATTAAGAAAGGAGTCAGGCAATGCTATGTACTAACCTCTAGCCTATTTAACTTATACACTGAGAAGATCTTCAGAGAAATAGAAGATATGCCAGGAATGTCAATAGGAGGTATGAACATCAGCAACCTTAATTATGCAGATGATGCCGCCTTATTAACTTCCAACAGAGATGACCTACAGAACCTTGTAACAACAGTAAATTACAAAGGAATGTTCTAGGGAATGGAAATGGGTGTAAAGAAAACAAAATCACTGGTAATTAGCAAGACACAACAGTCACTCAATATAAATATTACAATTGAAGGAAAGCCAATTGAACAGAGACCAAAGATAATGTACCTGGGATATATGTAATCATAAAATGGGAAATGTGAAGCAGAAATCAAAAGAAGTGCTAAAAAGACATTTGAAAAAATGTTGAACATACTAACATCAAGAAACATTAATGTCGAAACCAGAAAAAGATTATTAAAATGTTATGTATGGTCCACTTCACTATATGGAACTGAAGTATGAACATTAACAAAAGTATTATCAAATAGATTAGAAGACTTTGAGATGTGAGCATATAGAAGACTTTTGAGAATATCATCGACAGAACACAAAACTAACGATGAAGCACTAAGAATGGCGAAAACTAAAAAAACTAAAACATTATTAGATGTCATCAAAGAGGGAGAATTAAAATATTTTGGACACTTAATTAGAAAGAATGGTTTACAGAGACTTAATAGAAAGCAAAATGAAAGGGAAAAGAAGAATTATGTGGATGGATAATATCAAGAATTGGACAGACTTGAAATACAATGAATGTACAAGGACAGCACAAGAAAGACTGAGATCTTGATTCATGGTAGTCAACCTGCTGAGAGCGGAGGATACCTGATGATGAATACAAAGCATTTTATCAACAGAAATGTCATTTGACTCATCCAAAAACAAGCTGTATTTGCCATCTCCTATATCATCTATTGTGAAGGTGCGTGGCCTAGTGGTAATGTGATTGGGCTCACGATTGTAAGGACATGGGTTTGATTCCCAGACTGGGCAATGTGTTGTGTCCTTGAGCAAGGCACTTTATTTCACATTGCTCCAGTTCACTCAGCTGAAAAATGAATACCAGCAGCAACAGCTGGGGGTTAACCCTGCGACAGACTGGCGTTTCGTTTAGGGGGAAGTCTTGCACTCTCAGTCACTTAACTCCATGGAAACTGGGATAAGCTCTGGCCCTAATGGGCCCATAAAAAAAGGGCTCAAGAAAGACTTTAACTTAACTAACATATCATCTATTAAATCATTTTCAAAATGAGAGCTCAACACATTCTTCATAATTGTAGAACATTTACTTCTATGCATTTTCAATGTTGAGGTTTGTTTTATTATCATCAATTGCATTTTAAAGCATGTCTGTTACATGGTCAAAATTCCTTATGGCACAATGACGAGCCATAAAATAATGCAATTTTTCTTTCTAAACAAAATATTCCATCACGTATTTACTTAAACTTTGTAATATCTAGCAATGGCGTTCCAGTAGTACTAATGTGGGGCTTTGTGTGTGTGTGTGTGTGTGTGTGTGTGTGTGTGTGTGTGTGTGTGTGTGTGTGTGTGTGTGTTATTAATTAGGTGCAGGCATAGCTGTGTGGTTAAAAAGTCACACCAACTGTGTGGTACCTTGGGCAAGTGTCTTCTACTATAGCCTCAGGCTGACTAATGCCTTGCGAGTGAATTTGGTCAATGGAAACTGTGCGGAAGTCCATTGTATATATATATATATAGAGATATATAGATATGTGTGTGTGTGTTTATGTTTATGTTTGTCACTCTCCATATTTGTCTTCAAATCACTTCAAAACCAGTGCTTATTTTTTTTTTTTATGTCCTGTAACTTAGTGGTTCGGCAAATAGAGACTGATAGAATAAGTACCAGACTTAAAAAACAAAAAATAAGTACTGGGTCAATTTGATTGACTAAAACCCCTTCAAGGCAGTGCCCCAGTATGGCTGCAGTCCAATGACTGAAACCAGTAAAAGAGTAATTTAATCACAATACTTGGCATTTATCTTAGTCTTACTTGCACTACATTGAGCTTTATTGGAATCATTCTCTACTTCTTTTAGCCAATCTTTAAATTCACTTTTTGTTTTTCTCATCCTATTCTCTTCTGAACTTCCCTTTATATTTCTTTATTTTCGAAATTATGGGTTAGAGAATTTGAAAATTTCTAATATCACCAAATGCAGCACAGTTTTACACAAGGTAGAGAAGTATCAGGAATTATGGGAAAATGGCTGATTGCCATGCTAGTGACTGGCGGTTAATTGTACCAAACCCATTACATACTCCTCATAACAAACCTGTGACACACTCATAACAAAGTTTGTCATATTTTTTGGCATATAAACTACATAAAATATTGGCAATAGTCCTGTTTGGCGCCACACTGAATTGATTTGCTTTTCATGCAGAGATATTAGTGCATCAGAGAGAATGCCTTGCAAATATTCGTTTCAGCTCGTTGCACTCTGAGTTCAAATCCCACCGAGGTCAACTTTGCCTTTCGTCCTTCCGGGGTCGATAAAATAAAGTACCAGCCAAGTACTGGGGTTGTTGGCCTTGTGCCTATGGTAGAAACATTTGACAGTTAACAATTTCTCTTTTTGCTCTTTTCTTTCACTTTTTATGCTTTCGCTTGACACCCACCTACACTTAGCCACAGAGCCTCTATGTGGTCGCTCGACGTGCTAGAAAAGGCAACCAAATATTCCTCAACAAATGGTGTAGATTTAGTCACTTTTTAACCTCCTCCTTTTTTTAAACACTTATAAGAAAAATAGAAACACATAAATTATTGAAATAACTTTTTAACATAAGAAAGAGAAAAAAAGTCATTAAATACTGAAATAATTTTAATGAAATATTTTCCACTATTTCATTTTGGTCCATAAAAGTGGAAAGAAGTGGTCGCCCAAACAGCTGGAAATAGCAAACAAACCTTCTTGAACAAATACCAAAGATCAGGTCACTTAACCTCCTCCTTTTTTTTCTTTTTCTAAAACATTTAAACAAAAGATGGAAACAAATAAATAAGTGAAATAACGATTTCTAACAGATGCTTCGGTAACATGGTTGTCCGGTATATGATAAATTAGTGAAATAATAGCGATCATGGAGTATAATAGTTTTCTTTGTCTTGCAAATGGAAGACTTAAATAATGATAATGCTCTAGCAATAAGTCTTTGAAACAAATGAACACAATAATATTATAGCAATTGGAATTTTAAAGAAATGAAGGAACTTTTTTTCACATACAGCAAGGAGAATTTGTGGCCAAAAAAAGAGGGGGGGGGGTAGGTAGGTAAGTGACTTGATCTAAGTTATTTCACACTTATCTATTTCAATCTTTCTTGTAGATGTTTAAAGCTTGTTTCAATAATTTTTTTATGTTTCCATCTTTCAGTGAAATGTTTAAAAAAAAATTATGGTTGTGGGGGAGGGGTAGCTGACTGCATTTGTTGAGGATGCTTTGGCTGCTATGAGTGACTACACACAGGCTTGGTGGTTGTATGGGGTTGACAAGCTCGAGCAACAGTAAACAAAGCAGAATTGTTTTGGTGAAAAGCGAAGTGTTCCAAAAGTGAAACTGTTACATATACTGCAAAACTGGGTTAGCACGAAATTATTACTTTACATTTTATCATAATTGCATCTATATTTTTTAAAAAACAAACTATTTATCAAATTTAAAAAAAAAAAAAAGGCTAAAATCCACAAGTATATCTTTCAAAATAAAGCTAGATTTCAAGCTACCAACTAGAAGTGTTATTTTAGGAGCTAGATGACTCTAAAGACAGCTAGAGCAAGCCAAAAATAAGCTAAATTGGCAACCCTGGTCCACTCAGAACCAGCTATATATACATATATAAGTATGAAAAGGAGTTTATTCGTAATAACAGTTTTGAATTGTCTACTATAATACTATATAACACTAGTAACCTCACGTCTCCCTGAAATGTAAGGGCTTAACAAGTACTTCTCCTGAAGACACTTTCACTACAGGTTTGATCCTCTTATTCCATATCAACATCAACAAGGGTGCTTTTCAAACAAAGAGACACACCACCACTGCACTGGGCACCATCACCATCACCCTCACTCGTTTCAAGTGGTTCAAGTTTAGGTCCGATTTGGTCTGCATGAGCGGAAGTTCCAACCCCGTTCCTTGTAATGAGAGCTGTGTTGTTTCTGTCTTGCATCACAAAGTTTGCAATTTCCAGTGTTAAGCCATTTCAAAAAATACTATATCTGCTCATCTATTGAATAAGACATCGTCACGGATGCTCGAATCTGATGCCTCGACAATACAGAAGGACTTTGTAGCCCGTTAGCATGAGGAATAGTACGATAACTGAGCAATAGTCGAGGGCAAAAATGATTCAAATTTTTCTCTTTGGGAGGAGAATTCCTCTATCCCATTTTAATTTATCTGAACCATTCATTCTGAAATTCCATTTGATTGTGTATGATATGAAGTAGTTTTGTAAGAGATGCACACAACTTTCTGTAGCCAAGATCTAATCTTAGATCTTGGCTACAGAAACATTCAAAGGCGTTACCAGTCACCAAAACCTTTGGCACACTGTTCCGAGTGAAATTGCATGTAACACCTGTTTTGTGGTTGAGCACTTTGTGTCAGGAACATGAATAACCTCTGACCTCTCTGAACAGGAATCCACTATGATAAGCAGCAATCTGATACCATTAACATAGGTAGGAGTCGTGTGTACAGGAGTCCAGGGATCTAATTTCTTGGGCCACGAATGAAGCTTGTTCTTTTGAAACATTTTTTACTTCCGCACATTTAGAACATCTATATATGTAGTCCTCAACATTGCATGAGTATCTAGGTCACCATACTTCAAGCTTTAGGTGATTGCACATAGCAGTAATTCCACAAAGGTCATGATTTGCTTCCTTAATAATTGAGGTGGAACAATAAAATACCGTTTTCTAGAGTTAATCTAGGTTTGATGCGCTTATAAGGTCTCACAGCATTAAATCAGTTACTCCAGACCATTCTGGAAGTAATTCTGCTTAGTATCAGATTACACATTGTTTCTGAAGCAAGGCTATTTGGACATAACACATCAGTTCCTATCCAGTGTATGAAATTATCAACATTATCCAAACTAGTATCCTTCAGTTACGGTCTAAAATTTAGTTCAGAGAGCACATCTATGTGAGGAATGGAATTTCCCCTTGATATATATGGTATCAAAATCAAATGCCATTGGCTGTATGGCCCATCTCAGCATTCTTGAAGACATAATCTTTGGAAGTTCTTTGCATGGATTAAAGTATAATTCAAGAGGTCTATGGTAAGATATAAGAAGGAATTTTCTACCAAGTAAAAAATGACGGGCACATTTTGTGTGTTCACATAATTTCTAAAGCCTCCCTCTTAATATTTGAATAATTAGATGCAGTAACTGTTAACCTCCTTAATATAGCACTGGGTGGTTATCTTGCAATAAAATTCTTGATATACACTGCTCACTAGCGTCAGTTGTCAATGTGATGTTTGTTGGCATCAAATATACTCATCACAGGACACTTTTTAAACTTTTAAATGCTCTTTGCTGAACATTTTTCTTGCACAAATTCACAAATGGTTCAATCATTTCAGAATATTTTGGCGAATATTAACCATAAAAATTCACCAGTCCTAAAAAGTACTCCAATTCTTTTTTATTAGAGGGTGGAAAAACATCTAATATTTTCTGAACCAAACATCAATCTGGAGAAACACCTTCCTTTGAAATGGAATATTCCAAAAATAATATCTTGTTACTGTTAAAGATATATTTCTCTGAATTAATTAGTTGTGCCAATGTCTCTCTGTTGATCCAATATAATCTTGGTCTTCAGGTTCAATTCCTCCTCAGTAGTTGCAGTTAAACATATGTAATTCTTGTAGATTATTTTATTTTTATAACACCACCCAAGGTATTTTATTGCACATTGAAAACTGGTACCTACTGTTTTTATGCTGCCATAAGGCATTTGTGTCCATCTCAACAAACCAATAGGAATGTTAATAGTAGTGATTTCTTTGAAATCATCATCTATTTGAATTTGATGGTATGTTGTCTATTGGGAACAAATTTTGCAAAAAAAATTTCATCCCAGCTAATGAGTGAAAGTCGGATTCAACATTAGGGGTCAGATAAGAGTATGAACAAATCTTGTGATTAACGCTTACCTTGTAATTACCAGGTACGTAAATCTCCATCTGGTTTTTATACTACTATTACGACTACAGCAGGTGGTGCTTACTTGCTACTAGACAAGACTTGGTGAGGGGGGGGGGGGGGCAATTGGCCCGGGCCTATGATTTTTGAAGAGACCTACTCTCCCTGTTAGAGAAAAAGAAGGGGACTTGTTGGATTGTAACAGCGGTTTGTAAATTATTAAAAATTCCAATTTTAATATATTTTAATAAAAATTTTGCATCAAATCTCTTGTTATTGCAATCATGTCTTCATTTTTTTCTCACAGCCATTTGTTGGTACAAGCTTAATTCTCTATCAGTACGCAGCTACACAAGAAAAATATTCTAGAATTTATTAGGCAGAATGTAAAAAAAATTGAAGAAAAAACAGCATTATTCTTTTTAGTGTGGATTTTTTTAAACCCTTCTAATTTTTTTTATTATGCCGTTTAAATTTTAAAGCATTAATTGTTTCACTTTCTGAAAATTTAAATTGCTGTTGCTTCAGTTTCAATTTATTAAGAATGAAAATATAATTACAAATGCATACAAAATATATTTATACAAGTGCAAACGAAATATATTTTTTTACTCACAAAAATGTACTGCAACTGTAAATAAATGCTCTAACCTTAATCAGTTTCTGATTTTTTTTTAAATAAATTTTTTTTTTTAAAATGAAACTTTAAAAATTATGTTAGCATACCCCACCATCATAAATTCCACTCTTTAAAAAATTCAAGTAAAGCTATCACTCCTCAAAGATCCAGAAATGTATAACATGTTTGAACAGGCAATCTGAGGTGGAATGATCTTTATTTACAAACATCTGGTAGCCACTACACTCCCAACATACCAGAGATCTACAATTCCTCCCTACCAATCAAATCTCTTTTCTATATGTACATTAACGACCTTTAGGGCAAGTCTTCAAGCTGAAAATTACTCTGTGGTGAATTTAATTGGGTGAACCCTTCCTCTATAGATTCTAATTCTGTTTTAAACCAAACCTAAAAACACAAACCTTAAATACATTAAGTGAATTCACTAATATATAGCATTGTTACTTAAGCTTCTAAGATGCACGAGTTAAATATTTTGTGCTGATACATAACCCTAATATAATGTAAGTTTGTTTTTGTGGTCTAGCATTCAAAATGTGACTTTACTAATTTAAACTTGTTATCTGTGCTATAGTTTTGCATAACAGCCTAAGATTAAAGTAGAAACTGTACACAAGAAAATGGTTTTTACGTGTTTAAAAACTTCAATTTGATTTAATAGGGATGGTTTGCATTATGGTGTCTATAATATATTAGTAATAATCTGATTAGTTGAAGCAATCCCATTTGTGAGAAAAATAATAATCAAGTTCAATTATTATAGGACACGCTTACTGCATTGAAATAGAGAAATAGAATGGCAAGTCTATTAATTAGTACCTGACAAAAATAATGTAAGTCTGTCCATTTACCAATGTCATTCAGTTTGATCATTGTAATTTGTTTAATTTAAAAGTGTATTGGATATTGGAAGTATATGGTATACTTCCAATATCCAATACACTTAAACACCCAGTCATTCATAAAAGTTGAAGACAGTATAGTACTGTAGTAATAGAGCATGTGCAGAATCACTGAATCGGAATTGATAGCTTGCAAGTATTTAACGTGAGGCTCTTTAAAATGCTAGGCCCATGGCACATGCTTCTCTTGTTACAAGGTTAATCTGTCCCTGGTTGTTGAATGGGGTTCACACATGCATCGAGTGATATATTTCCCAACTGCAGTTGTTCCAATATCTTTGATCTATTGGTATATGCCTTCAATGAGTCTTATTGACCAAGTTTATCAAACTCACAATATCGTTTTTATGTCCGCTCTTCCATGCTGGCATGATTTGAATGAGATTTTTTTGAGACAGTATTCTACAGCCAGATGCCCTTCCTGTCATCAACCCTTACTTATTTTTTTTAAGTAAGGTAGTTCTACCAATCTCCACCTGTTGGACCACTAAGCTGCAGGACATACTGTTTATGTGAGACATAAACAATGTGCACAGGTGGCTTAAGCGATATCAAGCAAAGATTACGTGGAGAGAAACACACACACATGCACACACACACATGCACACACACACACACACACACACACACACACACATGTATATCAAAACCCATTATGAAAACAATGCAAGCATTTTACAATGGACTTAGACAATTGTTGCACAGAGACTATTGTATAATCATCCTTTTATGACTTTTTAATCTGTACTGTTTATTTTTCTAGTTATTTAATTGTATTACAGGCAGTGAATTGGCAGAGTTGTTAGTGCATCAAATAGAATGCCTTGCAGTATTTGTTCTGGCTTACTGCGCTCTGAGTTCAAATCCTACCGAGGTCAACTTTTCCTTTCATCCTTTCGGGGTATATGAAATAAAGTACCAGTCTGGGGTGGTGGACTGGCAGAATTGTCAGAGTATCAGACGAGATGCCTCACGGCATTTATTCCGGCTCTTTGTGTTCTGAGTTCAAATCCCACTGTGGCCTACTTAGGTGGTAGACTTAATCTGTTGCCCAGTTTAACACCACCACGTGGCCCCTGGGTGCCTTTAGCGGAGTCCACTCTGTTGCAAGCATTCAGGTCATGTCTCCAATCTGAGGATACCTTCCTCTCTCCCTCCCACCAGTGATGGGCACTGCCTTCCCTCCAGACGAAACAGTAAAAAAAAAAATTTATTTAATTGTAGAATGAAAATTAAGACTTTATCTTTCAATAGGTTAAGATGGGATGGGATGGTCAACAACATGATTATACATTTATTAACATAGGAAAATAGAAATGTTTACAAACTAAATAATTCAGAGACACCCCTGCATGAAAAACAACAGTCATTGACTAATGTTTTGTTTTTTTTCTCACCACATATTTATTTATAGTTTAGCTTTTTAATGCTCCATACATTAAATATGTTAATACTAACTTACCTATTGTTTTTTCATGTGGACGTTGTCTTTGAATTTATTTAATCTCTAAATATACTGGCCTGGCAACAATATATGCAGACAGGAAAGGAGTTTCAAACGATTTCACTTCTGGAGAGAGAGAGAGAGAGAGAGGGAGAGGGAGGGAGAGAGAGAGAGAGAGAGAGAGGGAGAGGGAGAGGGAGGGAGAGAGAGAGAGCAGATAGACAATTCGAAAGTAAAATAATTGTGAAAAAATTATTCCAGATAGGAAAAGTTACCGCCTTTTTTCCTGGTGATAAGAAATGTCTGGGCATATGTCGGATCAAAATTTGAATCATCTTTTATACAGTTGCTGAGAAGGATCACACTGCAGAAGAGCTTCTGTTCTCATGCATGTGTCATGTTAGGCAAAGGGCTAGCTAGCACAATTTAGGATGATAGTGTGTGACGCTTGTGCAGTGAGAAGTAGATATTTAAACAATCTAAATCAAGATACTGTAAATGTCCTATCAGCCACTTCACCACTAAAAGCACGTAACGTGAAGGTAAAATAAATAAATGAATAAATAAATAAAAATGTTTACCAATGAAAATAGTGTGTCACCCACTGCACTGTCTCACATATGTACTCCAATGTGGGTTACATTTGAGATTTGTAAAGGATCAGGGCTGAAGCATTTTTTGGGACCTAAAGAAGAAACCTAGTCTTTAGAGTGCAGTTTAGGCAATGTTATGTATGTGGGGTCACCGTGACAAATCATCAGAGATTGTGATGAGCCAACGAAATAGCAGCCAAATCTCCATCAAATCATACCCCACTGTCATAGAAAAGTACACTTATGTAATATAGTGAGTAGAAAACCTTTAATCATCTGAGATTATCCTAAGCAAATAGTAGACAAAAATTCCCTCTAGAGGGTATTTAAAATCTAAAAACTATTAGCGAGGGAGATAACTCCATTAAGATCAGTTGATCGAAGTTTTTAAACAATATAGACAATGCAGATTGGAATGAATCTGGTCTTTAAAACCAACTGGTGAAAGTAACGGGCATGTTTTAGACTTCGTAGACCTTACATATGTGAGACCCTACCATATTTGTATTTGGAATGCAGAACATTCCCCTGAAGTATTTTCCTTCAGCCATATTGTTGATACATATATA
>JAOPJM010321665.1:0-11837 GCA_027124095.1 Muusoctopus leioderma | reverse complement strand
TATATATATAATAAGTTTGCTTATTTATGATTTTTATGCATAAGTATTGAGATTTTCTCTAACATTCAGAATTGACAAAAGGTTTTGGATTGTTGAAATCTAAGAGGTGCCATGAGATGTTATTAGAGAATATGTATCGCTGACGAAGTATCAATATGTATCGCTGACGAAGTATCAATATGTATCGCTGACGATACATATTTTCTCTGGTTAGAACGGAAAGTATAGTTATGCTCGTTGAATCTAAGTTTAAATAATTTAGCGGTTAATCATATTTATCTGAGTCTGTTGGGATAAACTCTCGATTTAACAGTTATAGAAAATCCAACGGTAATCATAAAAATTATATAATTTATAAAGATTGATTATGCAGGCAGTCTTCAGTTTTCATAACGGATGCATTCCTGAAAATAGGTATTAAAGTTGAATTCCCGAATCTTGAATCATTGAATTACATATTAATTACGGGGGTTTTCCGGGGGATTGTGACACTCATCGTCGAAACCAACGGAGAATCCATAATTGTGGATCTACTGAAGATCTGCAACACCCGAGCAGTCAAATCTGCACCGGGTGTCGCTAAGGTACTGTATAATTCATGGTAACATCATCGTCCCTGGCAAACGAATACTTGATACCAAAATCGGCACGTGCTACTCTGGGATAGCGAGAGAAAAAGCTTGTGCACCGCAGTGAACAGGCAACACCTTAAACTCCATACCCCAAACTATGTCACGTGCTTCTGGCAGTGCATTTACGATACTTGTTTTGATATTTGATACGTGGATTTGGTTTTGGTGTGGCTCTCGGCATTCCCCATTCCGTCCTCCCTCCCATGCCCGCTCATTTCACCATTTCACCATTTCACTATCTAACTAGTTCCGCTTCTCTCCACGATGACTATTACGATAGCTGATTATAAGAATGTCACGCAATCTAAGTCTTACGTTATTTTCTAAACTATACAAGGCAACAGGAAAGGACTGAGATAGAGCGGTGGCTGGCACAATCGGTAGAGCGTCTGACAAAACACGTTGTGGTATTTGAGTTTAAATCCCAGCCAGGTCAACTATGCATTCCATCCTTCCGTGGTTGGCTGTTATTTCTAGCAGGTTGAGCGACCACATAGCGGTCTCCTTGTTGGCTGTCTAATTATCACGTAGGTGACGTTCAAGTCTAATTTAATCTATCAATATTTCTCTTACACCACACCAACAAGTGTATAATTTAGTATTACATATTTAGGGCGAGTTACCGAGAACCTACACTCCATCCAAGACGAGCCAACGAGGGAGCCTCTGCGTGGTCATTCGATCTGAAAGAAATAGCAACAAAATCTCTCGCTATTGTCTTTAAAAGGAAGGACATCGTATAATGTAGTCTTAGATATACTATGACTGAAAATAAGACGAGATAGTCACGGTTGGAATGCCTTTTATCATAGGTCAGCTTGCTCAGGGCTGACCTGAGGCTAAACAACAGCATCCACTAAGATGCGAGGTACGTCCAAGAGTTGCCTCCCTTACTTACAGGTAAAAAAAATATATATAGTATTAGTCAATGACTGTTATAATTTTCTTTTTTTCTTTTACTGTACATGAGAATCTACTTTAATTGTTTAATGTTATACACATTAGATATGCTTTCAACAATATAACTGTTTAATTATCCTTGCGGTGTTTTCTTTAGTTTAGTTAGGTTCTTAAAATATCTGAAATCAGCTTTGGATTCGATTTGATCGTGATCGATAACCAGGCGTCGATCCACCGCGTACTAATGTGTGAAATGAAAAGAAAAGAAAAACGTAATATAGCCAGTTGTTGTTTAGCCCTAGGTAGCCCTAATCGAGGAGACCTATCATCAAAAGCGTTCCAGTCGTTACTGTCTCATCTCATTTATCTAGGACAGCGTTTCTCAAATTGGGTTCCGCGATATAAGGAGTCTTTTAATAAACTTTAATAAAAATGTATTTTATAAAAAGATGGCATTCGCGATTTTCAAATAAATTGTTTCTCTAAAACAATTTTTGTTTCATTTAAAATATAGGTATAGGTTCCGCGATTTGGGGGAAATCGTATGAGGGTTCCACGACAAAATAAGTTTAGGAACCACTGATCTAGGACTACATTATTCAATGTATCCTTCCTTTTTTTAAGACAGTCGGATACGATTTGAAGAAATTTGGTTGCTTTTTCTAGCAGGTCACGCGACCATGTAGAGGCTATTTCGCTGGTTCGTAATTTAACCTGTTTGTTATAAAGGCAGGGCAAATAAAAATATTTTCTGATATACACTAATGCGAAAACTAACGTCAACTATTTGAACCTTTTGCGATTGGAACTATCAATTAATGGGTTATAAATATTACTGGTCTTTCAATGAAGTCTCAAACTTGTTTCTTATTTATAAAGTTGTACGGCTGTCTATTTAGTAAAGAGAGTGAAATACGGTGTTGTTACATTCATAGCGACTTAGATGAAACAGTTTCAAACAAAAATCGAAACACGATCACAAAAACTTCACCACCGCAGTCCACCAGAGAATAAAAAATGAGATATGAATTGTTTTAAATATTAAAAGCCAACATTATTAACATAATGGTTTCTTTTAACTAGACAAAATACAGCAGTTTACGTGAAACCTAAAGGTTTGTGAAATTAAAACTGTATTAATATTCAAGGGAGATAATTTACTACAAAAAGGGAGCTAATTCAGTTTCCTTCCATACAAAATGCTTTCTAGAGGGTTATGAACCCATAATCATTTTAACCATTTTGTTAACATATTTCTAATGAAATAGTGCTTATGATTTTTCAATTAATTTTGAAAATAATCAATAATTTAGAGAGATTTAGTAAAATATCTAACTTTCTCGTTGTTAAGTTAGTATTCGGAATATAACTTAACAAAAAGTTCGTATAACAGGTTTCAATTTAAATATGAACACTTTAAAACAGGTTTTGTATGATAGAACCAGGGGTGTTTTCAGGTGAGTTGGTATCGAAAATGGTTAAATATAATCTTTATATAGGATTAACTCTTATACTATGAGGAGTGTGTTGCGTAAAGTCTGTAGTTTTATTAACAAAGTCTACACAAATATGCAAAAGACATGGATTGCCATGTGGTGTTCAATTACTACCATAAAAATGTTACACCACAGGGGCTGCATCTCTGATGAAAGATACCTCTGAACATTAAAGTTACGGTGTTGTACTACTTGTTAACCACATGGTCTAAATTCTAACCTTAACCCTTTCACTGCGTAATTAAATTTGAGGGTGTGTCCACTTCTCACAGCATAACAAGAATTTTTTTTCAAGGCTGTGGGGTAAATCCGCTTTCCACAGTTTACGGTAATAAAATTTGGGGGCAGATATACTCTTTTTACTCTATTACTTGTTTCAGTCATTGGACTGCGGCCATGTTGGGGCACCGCCTTGAAGTCGATCAGATCGACCCGTGCTTTTGAGTCTGGTACTTATCTTATCGATCTCTAAGCCGAACCGCTAAGTTACGGGACACAAACAAACACACAGACAGACACAGATACACATACATATACATATATATACGACGGGCTTCTACGGCTTCCGTTTACCAAATTCACTCACAAGGCATTGGTCGGCCCGAGGCTAATCATATATTTCTTATATCGAATGAAAGCAACATACATGGCCAATGTGAATCTTCAGGCTACTTTTTAGCACTGTAACCTATTCAAGTTTGGGTTTAAAGGCTATAGCTATGCCATTGTGGCTTTTTTATATTATTCATTAAAGAAACTACAAGCAATTAAGCATAAGACAAAAGTTACAAAATAAATAATAGAAGCTGTTTTTATCAAAAGTCTATAAAGTAAAGAATATTAAAAAAATAAACCATGAAAATACTATAAACGAAAATCAGGAACATTTTTGTTTACTACTTCAAAAATCTAAAGTACATCAAAGTTAAAAACTAAAAGATTGAACACCTAAAGCAACTTAACAAATGGCATTTTAAAAGAATTTTAAACTTAATTAGATACATAACCCTTCCTTTTCAAGATTAAATCATTGTTTGAATATAAAATTTAAGTGAATGTTGCATGAAAGATTACATTAAATGAAATACAAATTATATTGTAAAAGATTGAAAAGTTTATACCTACAAAATTTATTAAAGAAATATTGTATCTATAGAACAGGGGTTAAATAAAATGTGACAAATCTAAAATTTACCAACATCTTGTTCTTAAAAACAGAATTGCTTCTCTTCATAGAAGCCCTTAAATCTAATTTGATAATTTTCAATGCAGAAAACAGTCAAATTAGTATCTGTGAAATTGGAAATTTTAACACATTATATTACAATTTGCATTTATTTGGAGTTGG
Organism: Muusoctopus leioderma; assembly: GCA_027124095.1. Classification (NCBI taxonomy): domain Eukaryota; kingdom Metazoa; phylum Mollusca; class Cephalopoda; order Octopoda; family Octopodidae; genus Muusoctopus; species Muusoctopus leioderma. Next base: position 7,461 of record JAOPJM010321665.1, on the reverse strand, counting down.
TACATTTTTACTGACTGACTCCGGAAACCCAATAACTGCTTCTGACTCTACAACTCTGACTCCATAGCCCTGTATACATGTGTGTGTGTGTTTCTGCATATGTCTTTCATCTTGATATCGCTTAGTGTCGTTTTTTTATGCCCCACATAAACAATAGGTTCGACAAGTGAAGATCAGTGGAATAAGTCCCACATGCGTGATCATGAATGTGAGAAAATCACTCCTGTTTTACGATAATGACACATAGGTTAAGAAAAACAGAGAGGAATTGTTCGATGTTTCTATGGGAGCATATGATGGTGCCCAGGTGTGCAAGATCATAGGATTATACATTCTAGATATATCAAAAAAGAAATTTCCTGAAATGGATTGTGCTCTATATCGTGATGATGGCCTTATCCTATAGAGAAATTGTAATGGGCATGTGTTAGATAGGCTTAGGAAGGATTTGATAAAATTCATTAAGGAAATAGAGTTTAGCATTACTGTTGATACTAATCTAATTGCCGTTAATTTTCTTGATACAACGTTGAAACTAGATAGCAATAGCTGTAGACCATACCACAAACCGAACAAGAAATTAATGTATATAAATAGGCAATCAAACCACTCGCAAAACATAGAGAAATTTAGCTGACAATATCAGTAAGCGGGTATCCTCACTGTCCTCAGATGAAGATGCTTTCAGGAGGGCATCCGGGTATTATAATGAGGCACTCAGCAAAGATTAAATATATAAAAGACACTAAGGTAATAAAGAGTAGGAATAGAAAAAGAAATATTTTATGGTATAACCCAGTATTCAATCTCGCTGTTAGAACGAATGTAGCTAGGGAATTCCTAAATTTAATAGCGTACCACTTCCCACCAGGGCATAAATATTATAAGATTATAAATAGGAATTGTGTCAAAGTTAGTTAAGATTTGAAAATGATGATCTCCAAATAAAGAACTTTAAAATTATAAAAGTATATATTTATATCAACCATTGAAAGATCAATATTTTTGACACAAAGCAGCAGTAATTGTCCTTAAATTCCTACATATGATATAAATAAATAACATATGTTAATAATTATGTTGGATACAAAATGACTGAAGGAATACAATATAGGAAGACTGCTTTGTGAGTATAATTGGGTGGACGAAAACTGTGCAGAAGCCCTGTCAGATGAACTGTACTTGTTCTTGGATGAGACTTAACCTGTCACTGGTTTGATACCACCACCTAGCTACCCTTGGCTGCCTTTAGCAGAGTCCACTCTGTTGCAAGCATTTAGACCAGGTCTCTGCTCTGCAGCTAACCAATGGGTCACGGTTTCTTTTTCCATTTCTCCTCCCCCAACAGTCTTGGAAGCTTTGCACAAGAGCAGGCATGCTAGTTTTTCTCCTCTGATTAAGCAACAACAACAAAAAAACAACAAAAATACCCCATTGCAGGTATTTCACTGTATGGCTAAGCCAGATAATTGATTTTATTTCCTAGAAAGTGGCATTTAATGTTACTTGATAGGCTAGAATTATACATCCAAGGAAAAATGTGCTTATCACTTACTTATGTTAAAGAAAGGCTGCATCTACGAGTCAGAATTTACTAAATATATATGTACTCAGTGGCTAATGATTTTATATAAATTTATCTAGTTAATTTGATAAAATAGTTTAACTTGAAGTGACAGGGCAAGCAAAATTGTTATAATAAAACGTCCATTGTAACATTGCTATTGCCTTCCACCACAATCACATCACATAGTTTATTCATTCATATCAACTCCATTTCGATGTAAAATAGCTCTTTAGTATGAGCACTTTTATTATGACCTAGAAATTCTACAGTATGAGCACTTTTATTATGACCAAGATCTTCTGTAGTATGAGCACTTTTATTGTTGTGCGGTCTCAGAAGTTCTGTAATGTAATGCAGTACTGCAGACTTATGAAATACTTTTGAAAGTACAGCGATCCCACCGCATATATCAATGAGCTTCAGAAATCATTAGATAGATAAAGAAATAATTATTATATAATCTGTACTTACCATACTATTATAGCCGTTGACTACTTGGATCCTGAACACATCAATGCACCAGTAGTCTTATGCCCTATGGATAGTATATATATTATTAGCTAATATACGTAATTAATAACTAGTATAATATAACATAATTTACCTTATATATTTTAACTTATGTTACATTTAATTATTAACTGTGATAATAGTCTAAGAACTGCAAAGTAGAGTATATTCCACAAAAATAGGCTTTGTCCCACTTACGTTTTATTGAAGGCAATAAAATTTCTTCAGTCAAACATTTCCCTAACTAATGATGGCTGTTATCAAAATAAATAAATAAAAAAACTGAAAGGTTCCGAAGAAGAGCAACAATAGTAAATTAAAAGAACTAGAAATCAGTGTTTATATAAGACCATTGACAAAGTAGCTAGTCAATAAAATAGAAAATGGAAAACCTATAAAACTACTATATCTTTAGCAATGAAATTAATAGCCTCAATATATTGTGTTAAGTTTTAACTACATATATCAAGTGATATAGTAAACATACATTCTACTTCAGAGGGTAATTATAATTTGAGCTCTTTTTTTTATACCAGGTAATATTTTTATTCATTTTTTTTTTTGTACAAATTATCTTCAACAAGTATGCCAACTTATATACAACTAGGAAATGACTCTTGTAAGACCACACTGAGAAAAAATTGCAAGTAAATACATAGCTTGGTATTTTTTTAAACATAAAATAAAAATAAATGTGGCATTTAAAATATTCCACAATGTATATTCTAAATGTCATATGAACTATTAAATATTATAAATACTTTAGGGTAAATAATGCTTTGACATTTGGAAAACAACAATATAAAGAATATTCTAATGAAACATCTATTTAATACTTGGGCTTCCACTCAAATAATCTAAAGCTTTGTAATAGCTAGAATATTATACTCTATTTTCAGCAATTATTTCCTCTTCTAATTTTTCCACACTAATATGCAACATTTTAATTACTCAGAGATGCCATCTACATTAAGCACAACAGTTAAGTAGGGGTAAACATATTTAATGCAGAGTACCAACAATCTAATTAGAAATGCTAATGCAATGATTACAAGAGAACATTAGCTCATTGACAAATATTATTTTAATCATTTAGCAAATACGGGAGACAACTCCAGACATGTTTTAGTCTTATTAGACCTCAGCAAAGCATAGAATTCACCTTACTTGCCAAAGTAATGAGACATCACATTTGTTAACTTACAATGATTCTCTTCATAACTAAAAAAGCTATATACTAAAGTACTCATAAAACAAAAGGCTAGTAGGCCAGGTTTTCTTCAACATTTACATTCATCGTCAACATCCTCACATGGTATTACTAATGATACATGAAGTCTGCAAAGCATTCCCTATCTACCTCTAGCAGAAAATATTTAAAATGTCAATTATCATTAATATTTAACTGCCTTAGAATAAATACTACAAAATGATTTACTCAGGAGGAAGGGACCGTGCTTATGACATTTGTAGGAACCTCCAAGTCTGGTTACAATGATGCAATTGATGTTTAGCTTGAACAGTTGGAAGTCAACATCTGGAAGAAAAATGTTGGCAGGAAGAATATTCCAGAAGGTTGACACTCTGGGAAGGAAGGATTAGGCATGGCGGTTAGTGCAGTGGCTAAAGATTGTTTCCTTGATTTGTTCTGTTGAAGGAGACAGGATTACCATGTCACCATTGGAGATTGTTTTCCAAGTCTCTGTTCATGGGAGTCAGTGCAGAGTTCACATGGGGTGTTTAGGTTGCATGTGGATGACACCTGTGTGTGGAAGATTAAGGAGGAGTAGAGAGTGGCATAGGAATGAGCACTGCTAGAGGTGGCAGCAAGCAGGTCATTAATGTAGTTAGAGGTAACAGCAAGTGCATGTTAACATGTAATGCTTACTCTTTTAATGTTAACTATTACTACTGTAATAACTGAACTCTCACCATCTGGTGGAGCTTGCTCAGATCTGCCAAACTCGATCAAGCCACTCATCACGATCCCGCATAACATTCAGGAGGTCAGCAGGGCAACATCCCATGTCTGTACAGAGCTGGTTGATGAAGGTTTTTGCTAGGCGGCAGAACCGTGTATATCTGTGTTGGGGAGGCCATAGGAGTATATCACTAATGAGTTCTTGCCTCTCCAGTAATGTCCCACAAAATTCATGCATCTCTCACTAATGATATCAGTGATTACAAGGAGATTACCGTATAGTCTTTGTTTGGTCAGCTGCTTTTTCCAACAGATATTTAGACCAGCCTGTGACATGCGGGTGTACCTGCAATTAAGCCTTGGCTCCAGGTGTTTGGTGAGTGTCCAAGCAGTGGAACAATACAATAGCACCGATTCCACAGTGTCATGGAAGAAGCTTCTCTTAAAATCATCTGATAGTAATGACTTGCAGAAAATACTGAGGTAATCAAGAAAAGCCCATGCTTTTACGAGACAAATTTTTACATCCTGGTCTGTGGCAGTGATGCTGATTCCTAAGTATATGAAAGAGTTTACGGATTTTAGAGGGTTTTGTTTGATTGTGCTTACTGAGCCCCTCCTGATTGTAGTACATGTATTCAGTCTTTGAGGTATTAACATAAATATCAATATCTTCTGCCATTTTTTCAAAGTCATGTAGAAGGGTGGTAGCTTCTGAGATGGTGTCTGCAAAGTGAGTGATCTCTTCAACATAATCAGCGTTTGTTATTGTTGTAGAGCAAATTCTTCTTATATACAGTATACCATAAGAAACAGTAGCAGTAGTAATGATGCTCCACAAGAACACAAGAGCTAAAGTACAATCACCTGATGGAGATGCAGATTTCTTCAACATCAATACAGGTACCTTGCAAGGAGATACACTTATACCATTTTTATTTATCATCTGCCTGGACTACATATTTCACACTCTAACAAACTCGAGTTCAATGTCTGTACCACATACTATTGAACAGTTAAAGACATCTTTATCTTATTTTGTTTGTGAATAATATGTGTTTTGATGTTAAATCAACTCGCACAAGTTCAGGTTATTTTTATAAATAATCAAAATTCAAATATTTTAGATTTTGCATTTTATTAATCATTTAATTTAATTAAACACCTAATACAAATGCATTGTCATTTTTGTTTTACCTTTGATTATCAGGTTGTTAACATTAAGCACTGTAAATGACTTACAATATTAGTTTTGGTTTTCTGAATTCTAGCATCAAATCGTCCCAAGATTGACATCATCTTTCATCCTTCGGGGATCAATAAAATAAGTACCAATAATATACTAGAGTTAATTCAGTTGACTACATTGACCCCTTTCATAAATTGACCTTATACCTAAAGAAGAAAACAATATTGTATAGCCCCCAAGAGGTATAGGGTAACATCACACTAACACCATAATTGTTGGAGCTACCTAGAATGTCATTCTAGCTGTAGCCATCTTACCTGCATCCTAGGCATACTATCAAGAGAACTTCTGTTGCTACATCAGTCAGATTAACATGCCTGAAATTAAACATCAGCAACTGTCTATTGCTATTCTAGGATCACTTATCTACTATTGGATCCATAAAAACACAATACAAAAATAAACACCAAAATAACAGCAACAAATACCTCAGACTCAATCTCAGTGTTAGTTTGTCAATTTTATTCATTTCTGGGTAATCAAGATAATTGCCCTCTGAGACTATTGTTCCAGTCTCTGCTGTAGCTAATAACAAGGCCTTTGAACATATACAGGTTTGACAACAAAATGGAAGCAACTCACAACCAACCACTGTATAATGGAGTGCACATTGAAAAATAGCATATCAGGGAAGCTGGCCATGTTTGTTATTTCCAAACATTTAATCAGTTTCCTTTCTATCATTGGTATACACATGTAGAGCTGACTGATATTACTAAAAAATAGCAACAAGATTATTTTTTGGTTTTGTTGCATAGGTGTTCTGTGGAGTCAAGATATTCAGTCTGTTATTATGTACACAGTGTTACCTAATTTAATATTTACAGACAAATGGAATATAAAAACAAATATCTAATTAATCATAATTTTTGTTGGCATTTTAACATCACAATAGAAATTCAACACGTTAACTATAGCATTCAATTTGTTAACAAAAATATTTGTATGTCCAACTCTTGAGTTGAAACCATTTCAATCAATTATAAGTTCCGACTTCTAGATATGTCAATTAATTGATGGAACAAAGTTAACCAGACCTTGCAGTTTTATAAACTATAGTTGAAAGCTTTCTTAATGAGACATTATCGATTATCAATCAGAGAATTATAATTCAGTCCATACTAATAATATAAACTATTCAACATTCTGCCTAGCACTGAAACTGTTCAAGTTAGAAATATCTTCTTAAAATATCAACCATTATGGTTTATTTTAAGAGAAACTAAAATTCATTTCTGTAATATTAAGAAAAATGATCAAAGTTGAACATTTTAACCATTTTAGGTAACAGTCACTATATAACAGTTTCATAACATTATTTGGAATTCCTGTCAGGAACTGTATCAAAATCTGCCAGTTAGTTATCAATAAAACCTTTGTCTATAATGACAAGAGGCTTAGTTAATATTTAATGATAGACTGGAATAGTATTTCTTTTGATGAAACAAAACTAATTCTAATTTAAAGTAATAGACAACTTGCAGCTTCTATCTAAATCCCAGACTATACCATGGACTTATTTTATAAATACATTCGTCCAACCCATGCCAGCATGGAAAGCGGCCGTAAAACGATGATGATGATGATGATGATTCTATGAGCTGGTGAGTTGACAGAAATATTTGAGTATTTTACAGGCACAGGCATGGCTGTGTGGTTAAGAAGTTCACTTCGTAACCATGTGGTTCAAGGATCTATCTGGCACCTTGGTCAAGTGTCTTCTACTATAGGCTCAGGCTGGTCAATGCCATGTGAGTGAAATTGGTAGATGGAAAGTGTGTGTGTGTGTGTGTGTGTGTGTGTGTGTGTGTGTGTGTGTGTGTGTGCGTGTGTGCGTGATTGCTGGACACAGTTTATCACTTAGGCAGCTGGTGATGTTTGTTTACATTCTCTATGAAACAATATGTCCAGGTGCCTGGCGGTTCGATGGTATAATTCCCATAGTTAAAATAATAAGTATGGTTGGTGACAGGAAGGACATCCAGCTGTAAAATATTGCCTCAAAAATCTCCATCCAACCCATACCAGCATGAAAACACAGGCGTAAAAGCGATAAACGAACAATGAACAAACAAACTTACAGTAATTAGTTTCATCCATCCACACTTCTAATCCTGTCAAGACTGGCTTTGTCATTCCTCTTGCCAGGGTGGTTGATAGGTAAAAATACCAGTAAAAATACAGTGATCTATCCAAATGACATGACTACATTCC
>JAOPJM010321561.1:0-11838 GCA_027124095.1 Muusoctopus leioderma | reverse complement strand
TATATTACATACATACATACATATATATATATTACATACATACATACATATATATATATTACATACATACATACATATATATATATTACATACATACATACATACATATATATTACATACATACATACATACATATATATTATATACATACATACATATATATTATATACATACATACATATATATTATATACATACATACATACATACATACATACATATTATATACATACATACATATATACATATATATATATAACACTCTTCCACGCGCGCGTGCTCACAAATAAGAAATTAGAAGAATAAAACAAACAGAAAATGTAAGATATTTAAAGAAAACATTTTTTAACACTCTCCACGCGCGCGTGCTCGTAAATAAGAAATTAGAAGAATAAGACAAACAGAAAATGTAAGATATTTATAGAAAACATTTTTTGATTCAAAAATCGTCCACCTCTGAGACATTGGTCAGTCCCTTTTCCAGCTTTTGTTATTTCTGCTATAATGATTTCGTTTTGCCAAACACAATACCAAATATAGTAGACTATAATTGATTGTATTGAGCACTGAATATTACTAGTGCTTATTCGAGCCGACGAGGAAGCCTATATGTGGTCGCTAGAAATAACAGCTGAATCTCCCTCAAATCACACCCAATCGTCTTGAAAAACGAAGGATACATTAGGTAATATAATCAGTTATACACTAAAAGACGGCATGGTCATAGCTGGAATGCTTTTGATCATAGGTCCGTTCGTTCAGGGCCGACAATAACAACAACAACTAGTGCTTACGACTCTAAAAATATGAGCTGTAAAAATGAGTCCAGATGGATTTTGAGCTCAAGACGTACGAGATGAAAGTAAATACTACAAGGTAGTTAGTACGATTCTCAACCCGAGAATCACTGGCCTAAGGAATTCACTTTCTTCCAATGTATTCCTAAAATACATTAACCTTCAACACTTCAAATTCATAATGAACTGCATTGATCTTTTCGCCATTGCAAAAGGCAATTACTTTGTACAGCATTATCCTTTGCTTCTCAGAACTATCTGCTTACCCTCCACCCTACTTCCAGCCAAGAACGAGGGAACCTCTACGTGGTCGCTCGATCTACGAGAAATAGCAACCAAATTACCTCAAATCACAGAGACACAGGAACGATACGTTAGACAATCTAGGCCTAGATACATAAAGGTACAGGATGGTCATGGCTGAAACGTCTTTGATCATGGGTCTGCTCAATCAGTGCTGACTTTGGGCTAAACAACAACAACATGCACTCCTTGTCGTTCCAATATCTCAGATTTTTTAGATTCTCAATGCTTGCTTGTTTGAAAGTTATACGGGAAAAAGCAAGCACGTTCAGGCTTCGCTAAACTGTATTACGTTGGAATTCTTTGCCTGTGAATTGTCTCATTTTATGGCGAATTGTCACATTTTAAAATTTAGTGGATCTTAAAACCCGAATTCCAGTCCAGAAACGTCCATCAAGATATTGTCTCAAGCAGACTTCCTTAAAAATTACGTCAAAATTCTATCAACAGGTATTGACTAATGTTAGAGTGACGCGTGTTGAAAATATTGTGAGAGTCACTCAAGATGAATCGATATGATGTCGGCCTATCGGTTGAGGGGTTACCAGTTCGGGTCTCATTGTCGACGTTGCTCAGTGTCCTTAACAAGGATCTTTGAAAATCAATACCGAGTCCATCTAGTTGTAAATAGGTATCATAGGTATCACAACAATGTACAGCGTATTGCTTTAAGCAATTGAGGCACTGTTGTTATTATTGCCCTTTAGCCCCAAGTCACTCCTGATCAAGCAGACCTATTATCAAAGACGCTCTAGCCTTAACCAACCAGTCGTTTTGTATATAGAAGACTACATTATCTTCTTTTTGTTTTTCTATTTTTAGAACGGTTGGGTGTGATTTGAAGGAGATTTAGCTGCTATTTCTAGCAGGTCGACCGAACGCGTATAGGCTTCTCTCGTTGGCTCTGTATAATAGAAACACTGTATACTAGATATGCTTCGTTAGTGTAGCAAAATCTACTATAGACTGTCATTCTATCCTGGAGAAAGTGATGCATCTCAACAGCTTAACGTCTAGAAACTTCTGGTAATGACAGTAGATAAGAAATAAAAACAGTGTTGTTGTTGTTGTTGTTGTTAAAGTAATAGTAACTGGTTATTGGAAGCCATTTTACTGAAGCCATTTGCATTTATCAACTCTTATCAACTTGAAATTATACTGCTCTTATGGATTCCTTGTTGATCACTAGAGAAAACGTATGCAAATCAACGAGTGTGCTTCTGTTGCAGAACTACTGCTTAGAGCTCAATAATGTTTTGTGCAGCGTCATTAAATAACTTCGCAAATACACGTATCCAATCCCTTCGGTTTCGTTCCACTTCCTTAAGTTGTTATTTCAACCCACTTGTTCAAAACTTATTGTTGCACTTTTAATTTATAGTTAATTTATTCAACGTCATCTTCCCACAGAAAACATCCTGTTAGAAGATTAAAACTAACAGATACTGTAATGAGGAAAGAAAATTTAGGATCACACATTCATCCAACTTTGTCAACTTTGTCCTATCCTCTTGTTAGAATGTGATGTAAGGAATTAAATTCGCTGATTTTCTTAGCATTATGTTGTTTTACTCTAACATACAGAGGAAAGTAAGTATGACCAGTTTAACATATAACTCATTATAGAGTAGTTTTCTAAATCCTGAATTACTTAACGCATGAATTAAATGACGTTCATGCTGTGTGTGGGAGAGATATCACAGTTCGTTCATCAACATTCTCTTTTTTATATGAACTGACTTAAATATAAAAACTCGGGATCATTGTAAAGTAGAGATAAGCTTCCAACGATGCAGAATCAGCAACTCAATTTCGATACCTGATTGTAGCCATTTTGCTTCGCTAATGCATTTCAGAAAGGTATGAGCGACGTAGTTTCCTTTCTCATCCCCTTATATTACCTGAGGCACTCAACTTATGTGACAGTGCTAGTGGAAGTTAGTCTCGTCCTTCTACTGGGTATTTGGGATCCCACTGAAGGTTCGATCCTTCAGTAGTGATTTAAGGAAGAAATCCTCATCGACAATTTTAGTGGCTTATCTAGGATGAATTGAACCTTGCTCTGCAAACTAATACAACACACAACGATTTTACAGTGCTACCACTGCTGAGGTATCTACTTAGAGTTAAGTGACAGGTTATATATCGCCGTCTGGTTGGTTGGTGATCCGACCTTATCGACGACTTGAGGGAGTGGTTTTCTGATCTCTACTATCGACTTGGCTGCGGGTTGGAGAATCCTTCTTGTATTTATGCAGGGAAGAAAGAGAAGAATTAAGAAATGTTAATTCTAATGAATTGCCATTATACGTAAACTAGTGGGTACCCGTAGAAAATCCACGAGTGATAAATGTTCAGTTTTATAATTAATTACTCGCGGAAAACTGTATTTAAAGGGATTAATTGCATAAAATACATGTCCCTCTTTATCATTTAATCAAAAATAAAATATACATACAATTATATATATATATATATATATATATATATATATATATATGGTTGAAAGTTAGGGACAGACATAAACAAACGAAAACATACGAACACATATACGCATATTTTTCTCTTCGTCAGCCGCTGGTTGGAGCGTTAACACGATTTCGGTACTAACAGCGGTATCGCTAGCTCCAGTGTACTAGTGAAAATAAAAACAATTTCCCACTAGGGAGTATGTGAGGGACGAGACAGTAAACGAAGAACAAAATAGTAATGGTAATAGACGCCATAAGAAAAGTTGTCTTTCGATGGATACGAGACAAGACAGAACAATGATTAAAAAGTAACGATGATAGAGTGGAATTATAAAATTCGGACATTAGCCCTTCGAACAAAAACACAGAGAGAGAGAGAAGTGGTGGAGAGCGAGAAAAAACGATGCGCGACGTAAGGAGGTCAGCACCGAAAAGACTTGAGGCTACAATAACAGAATTGAACTCTGGGAAGGTTAAGGAGTGGAGAAATAGAGAGGAACGGGAGAGAGACAAGCTGTCAGTACCAAGGAGAGAGAAAGGGAGGGAAGTGGGTGAGGCGAGAGAAGGCAGAGGAATAGGAGAAACATAGAGGCAATAGAAAGAGGAGACAAAGATAGTGAAGAGAGAGAGAGGCAACAGGAAGGAGAGAAAAAGATAGGGAGAGTGAGATAAAGTCGCAAATGGAAAATACGAAAGTAGTACAATATGTGAAGAAATTTGCGTTCGTTACTTACCGATTTGAAAATTAGGGACAGGCATAAACAGTACATTTCAGGGGACAGACAAACAGAATGGAACATAGAAACTGTGTTTTGTATTAATAGATATCTGTAGGAAAGTGTAAATACCTACATCTGTGTATATAGCAGAGATTTGCTTTGATACTATTAGGATTATAACTTCCTATAAATTGTGCATCTTGTACGAGCCATTGACACATTCCTCCACATTTTTAGGAGGACACTGACCATTTTTTTCTTCATATATTAAACATTATGGTTAACCCTTATTTGGAGATTTCAAGATTGACAACCATGTTTTTCTATCATTAGATGCATAACTGGATTCAAGAATAATACACTTTCACGACATGTTAAAATAAATTGTTTATTTTTTATTCCAAGTTGCTTTCCTTCTCTTCCGCTTTAGGCTCGCAGAATTTAGACTACTGATATCATTTGTCGTGTCGTAAGATAGAAAAGATTATAGTTTAAAACGCTACAGAGTGGTTTTCAATTTGTAAATAAGTAGTTTTTACATCAGCAAAATAAAATGAAAATAACATCAAGCAGATAAGTTATCCATAACACGAGTGGAGTTCGAATCCGTTGAAGCTTAAGTTCATTGACCTAAACCACTCCAGAGAAATCGGGAAATAATACAATTGAATATGGAAGAAATGAAATGAAATAATAAAGAATTAAAAGGGAAAGAACATATTACTTTTTGAAGAAGCATCTGTCACTACAAAATCTATATATCATCTATCGAAGTGAGAATTTAGGATTCAAGTTATGGGAAATAATTTTTTTAATGGTTTTGCAATGGCATATGTACAAGACTGCAGGAAGCGCAATAAATATTTCGGGAAAAATAAAATACTATCGTATGACAATTTAAAAAATTCCCTTTGGCGTGTTCTCGTTTAGTAGATAAAGATTTCCTTATTTATTTATTTATTGTTTATTTAATTTATGATAAACGAATAGTCAGAACTGTAATGTCCATTTGTTTCCATTCAAAGTTATAACAATATTATATACTATTTTACTCTTGTACTTGTTTTAGCCATTGGACTACGGCCATGGGGTGGGAGTGGGGGTAAACACTTCGTAAATAAACTGGCAGCCATTAAAAAAAAAATTCTCTCGTCTTGTCATAAAATTCGTCAACATTTATACTTACACAAGAACGCTTACTTTTTCTTGTGATAAAATATTCACCAATTTGGAAGAGGAAGTTGTTAGACCCTCACACAACCCTCCTCTATTTCTTGGAGGCAAGGGGTACACTGTGGTTGGTCTTCCACAACCCTTTCACAGTGTAGTGTAGCTGATTCTGAGAGAGTTAGAAATAGATAGAGAGAGAGAGAGAGTGACAGAGAAGAATCAACCTCAGTACTTGACTCGTACTTTATTTATCGACCCCAGAAGGGTGAAAGGCAAAGTTGACCTCAATGGGATTTGAACACAGAATGCAAAGAACCGGAACAATTACTGTAAGGCATTCTGCCAATAGAATGCCTTATAGTGTATCTTGGACTACATTATCCAGTTTCTTTTGTGATTTGAGGGACATTTGACTGCTATTTCTACCAGGTCGAATGAGCGCATAGAAATAGTTACCACATATCTCAGTTCTGAGTAATCTACAAGTTATTTAAAAAAAGATTTACGACAACGATACAACTGCCGAAGAAACAGTTAACTCTTTTGAAGTCAAAGACTAACAACTCTGATTCTTCGGCTGTCACAGATAGTCGATTCGATAGGAAAGCTAACTTACCCATCGAAGAAATTCCTGTATATTCTCACTGACTGTGTCCCGAACAAAGAAGCTTAAACTTTAAAAATTCTTTGTATCTATACGTTATGAAAACGCTTTTAGTCTTCTGTAGCCATTGCTTACAGATAGTCCCTGTAATTATTATTTTTAAAAAGCTAGAATTGCCTTTTGTTGTGAGACGTCCTTAGAAGCTTAAGCTTAAGACGCGAGCATGCGATTATAAATTACATTTGACTTGAGAGAAATTTTACGTAAAAAAAAAAATATAATCTTGAAGTGGGAGTTGATAGAATCGAACGGCAGAAATACACGTCTAAGTTAAAGTAACAACAGCCATATTTTTGTACACCAGAGTATTAACCAAGGCAGGATGATTGAGTCGCCTTTCATAACGTCATATGGCAAAATGCTATATCCAATTCGTGTCAGAAACAGCATAATATGTCATATTTATAAATCTCTCAAGACCTACTACCGATGAAATGTCCTCGCTTAATTGAATTTCTTACAAACGTTGCAGCATTTTACGATAAATTTCAATTTGTAGTAGACGTGCATTGTTGATTAAAGATGAAAATAAGAGTGTTTACTATTTTAGATACACTAGACGTTCCATATGCACGTCTTAATTTAATGCTATATCCAAGAAAATTATATCTAATACATAGTGTATTTTGCTACTTATTTTTTCTTGTATTTTCTCTTAGAAAATGATTTAATACGTAAATAAATAGTTTTGTATAATCTTTTTCATCTGGTAAGTATAGCATTCGGTCTTATTTAGCTGCAAGTTTTACTCACACACACACACACATACGAATACGATGTGTGGGCTTATGGTTTTATGTAGAAACATAAAAGTGCTATACATGCTTTCAGGGGAGTGCGTAAAGCTTGCTATCGTAACTATAACGTAAATTTGAGTCAATAGCCTCTGAAAACCCCCCAAACACCCAGAGATTGATACCTTTGAGTGTGAATGTTATGGTTTCAACGGTAGTTTCACAATACATTTTATAAATATAATATATTTCCTGTTTCGGAGTTCCACGTGCTAGTCAAATGACTTGATCCGAGATCTTGTGTTCAAACTGAAACAATTACATTGTGGAAGAGTCATGATGGCCATTTAAAACACACATATCTACTGTTACGTTTTATTTGTTGTTAATATTATTCTATACTATAAAGTGTCAAAATGTTTCGTCGTACATCTACGATATGATATCGAATTGTGTCAGTGATCAGGTCGTACCGTCTGCTGACAAAATTCTTTAAAAACCCATACGGAAAAAAAGAAAACGGATTAAGCCTTAAGATCAAAGCAATACTTTAATATTAGTTGCTTTCAACACTCCATAATATGCAAATTTATGTTAGTCATAATGTTTGTCTTCTGACATTAATACATACGAATTGATGGCATAATAAACTACACCCTTATTACTGCTAATTAGCATTTATCTGTCATTTACTAGTTCATTTGCTTTTTTCTATTAAAGATTTTAAATCAATATTGTAAAGTAGATAATGGCAAGTAAATAATAAAGGGAAAAAAGTTGCTGGCAATAGTTCTTTGTTCGATGAAAAATGGACAGATAATTATTTTTTCATAGATCAAATGGAAAGTGTGTGTATCTTATTTGTAAAGATTTGGTTGCAGTTTGTTAAAAGTACAATCTTGGACGTCATTATTTGACCAATACGAAAATCTACAAGGGTCTCTGCGTTTAGATATGTTAGCATTTTTAAAAGAATCTTTAGGCAAACAGCAATCTGTTTTCAAATGGCATATTAATGAAAATACTTCCGTAACGCAAGCAACTTATGCAGTGTGTGAGCTAATTACAAAGCAAGTGATGCCACACATCGAAGGTGAGTTTGTTGAAGTGTGCATAGTTGGTGTTGAACGAATTTTAACTAAAAAAAAAAGACAGATTGTTGAGAATGTTATTTTATCACAGAGGACATTTTTGATCGTATAGACATCGCTAAAGTTATACACCCAAGTATCCTTAAAACATGTAGCATCAGATTTGTGTTTTATTCGATAGCTGTAGATGGGACAACCGAAAAAGTAAATATGGCTATATTTGTAGGTGGTATAATGGCAAAACTTACGATACAAGAAGATTTACTTATTTTGAAAACGATACATTCAACTACCAGAAATCAATATCTTTTTTTTTATGAGGTCAAATCCTCAATAGTGATTTCGATTTTCCTTATGAAAAACTTAACGGCGTAGTTACAGACGGAGCGCAATCTATGGTAGGATCCCCCCAAAAGACTTGTTCCTTTAATGAAGAAAGAATTGGAGAACTGTCAACTTGATTCTAATACCCTAATAGTGTGTCATTGTCTTATTCACCAACAGCATTTCTGTGCACATTCTCTAACAATGAACAATGTGATGAAGTGGTAACAAAATGTATTGACTTCATAAAAAATAAGGGATTGAACAACAGTGAATTTAAAGAAATTTTGAAGGATCTCGAAGCGCAATATGGGGATTTATTGCACAATTGTGAGGTTCACTGGTTAAACAAAGGGCATGTTAAAAGCATTCCCATTATAGAATTAGAGGAGAAAAATTGGTTATACGATTTGTTAACATCACTAGACACTTAAATTATCTATGTTTGAAATTACAAGTGCCGAATCAACTTATTACACATCTTCTTAACAATAGGAAGAGCTTTGAATCAATACTGCAATTGTTTGTAACTCAACTGGAAAAAACATAACATGGCTCATTTTCCAACACAGCAAGAACAGAAAGCAGAATCGATGATGGAGTATGCTACAAAGTGTTTCAACCTTTAGGATCAATTTTAAATGAGGTTGCGAGATTTAAAAAAATGATGAGCTCAAACTACAAATATGTGAAACCTCTTTTGATGTGTTGCCAAATGAAGCTCTTGATTTCTTACAACTCAAGTTAATTCATTCACAATTGGATAATAGATTATAATCTATTTGAGAATTTTATAAATCATATGTAGATATTGAAAAATGTCCACTTTTGATAAATCATGCATTGAAAACTACATCGCTGTTTCTGCCACTTATCGATATGAACAGACATCAAATTTAGTCAATCACCACTTGCCTGCTTGGCTTACGAATAAAAAAGAAATCTTGCAAACCAACTTAGAATTACTGCATCATCAGTTTCATCTAACATTTCCAGCATGGCAGCAGTCAAATGAAGTAAAAGAGTAAAAGAGTAAGTAATACAAATTCAACTAGCAATGGGTAATTATTAAACAAATTATTTGAAGGGACAACAAGGTCGGATAGATGAAGAGCTGACCACTTGTCTTTTCTAGTCGTCCACCCGTTCAAATACTGTGAGGGTGTTACGCTACGTACTTAGACAATGTATTCCATTTTCCTTGCTTTTCTTTACATATTAAAACACTAATAACAAAGAGACTTTCTGGCAGAACGTTCTAAAACTACATTATCCAGAAACTGATGAACCGACTTTTCAGCTGAGTGAACTGGAGCAACGTAAAATAAAGTGCCTTGCACAAAGGACTCAACTCGCCGTCCGGTCCGGGAATTGAACACACGCCCTTACGATCGTGAGCCCAACCACCTAACCACTAGGCCACGCGCCTTCACTTAACATCAAGTGGTTGTTGCAGAACTATTAACATTTGAATAATTTATACATATATATGTAAGAAAATGTAATTGGTTTACCCTTTATAAGTTGAAAAAGGACCAACAAATAATTTTTTTTTTTATGTATACTGATAATTTAGGGAGGACGGTAATTAAAAGTTCGAAAACCACAAGTAATAATCACAAACTACGAAGTGATATAGACTTCTGATTGGCAATACAATTAATTATAAGGTGATGTTTCTGCTACGCTCAGAACAGCACATCATATTCTGGCTAAAGTATATTTGAGCAGTGTAAAATCCTCAGTGTCACGTTTTAAAGTTTTTTGCTTATATTTCTCTTTTGTCACGGTCAGAACGTCAGCACTTTTTCATATATGAAAGAGGAGTATATTAAAATAGAAACAAAGACTATTTATGCTATTTCTAGGTGGGGGAAATGGGCTGAAACATGCTGAGGTTCTGGCCGTTACAAAAGAAAAACAAACAACACGAGAGGTGACCCTGAAGATTTTACGCCGCTAAAAATATTTTAGCGGCGTTAAGTTCTTAATGATAATTCAAAAATTACCAGAAAACGTTTGTCTCTTGAAACACCAACAAAGAGCTCCGTGGTCGATCGAACTGCTAGAAATAGCAGCCGAATCTCTCAAATTACAAACTACCGTATTTAAGAAAAGATGGGATGGTTACAGATGGAACATTTTTGATTATAGGTCTACTCAATCAAAGGTGACCTGGGGTTAAACAACAACACGCCATATTTAAAAATAGTACGATATCTACAGACTAACTGTCGATGGTAACTGGTGAAATGGCAAGGAATGTCTACAATATAGCAAACCAAAATTCTAGCAAATCAACACGTTAAGATTTGGCTAAGGAAACACAATAACAAAACAAAAATATAACGCTACAAGCATATCACATCATTATTAATTAGTTTTAGCAGGTTCGTTGTAAATCAGACAAACGTTAATAGCTAACAAGTAAAAATAGTGGATCTGGGGGGTCAATTGTATTTCTAAATATTTGAGGAAATAAGTTCACTTATAACCCGTTCAATTACTATATTTCTAATTATATTTCAATTAAATTCTAAATTAATCGTGAATCAAGATTGGTTTTGTCAAACAATTATAACTCTTTTGTTTATTGGTACATTAAGGTGATGTGGGGAACACAACGAAAGGTTCTTTAATATATGTATATATATATATATATGATGGAATTTTTGCAGCAAATCTACTTTAATTACAAGTAAATACAGGTAATGTAATATTATTGAAATTTTGTTTAGATATACCATATAAAATGAGTTATCAGTCAGCATTCGGCTAGGAAAAATAACAAAGAAGTATTGAGCACATTGTTGGATTTTCAAATGAACTTGAGTGCATCGCAAACAGGTACACATAAAGGTAAAACAGCATAAAATATAGACATTAACTCACCCCAGGAAAATATCTAACAGTGGACATACTAAAAGAGTAAACGAACAAGGAAACTCTTCACAGATAATATAGTAACAGCGGAAAGTGGATTCTACTCGGATCGGCAACAGTTCCATGAAAAATTCTTCAACAAAAGTGGAAGGTAATCTTTTATTACAAACGACATACCGTGTATATCTCGGTTTTTTAGAATAGGTACACCGTATCCCTGCGTGTCGTAAGAGGCGACTAAAAGGGTTGGCGCCAGGGAGGGCATGTATCCGTAAAACACTGATTCGAAAAGTCCCGTCCAACCCATCCCAGCATCGAAAAACAGATATATAAACGATGATGATGATGACATAGATATACTATATACGAAAGTGTTAGCAAATGTTTTTTTCTGAAGCACTTGCATTGACGTGACCAAGCACTAATTTAGCCTTCTATAATAATTCCATTCACGTATGCGATACATTATAGGAATATTTAATTATAAGACGACGACGAACTGGCATTATTGCGGTATTCGTTCCGGCTCTCTAAGTTCAAATCCCGCCGAGGCCAACTTTGCTTGAAAGGATGAAACCAAAGTTTCGGCTAGATGCCTCGTTCAGACTGAACGAGGCATCTAGCCGAAACTTCGAAGTAACTGCCAAGTCTTCTTCACGAACAGAAATAAATTACATACTCTA
>JAOPJM010321155.1:0-11843 GCA_027124095.1 Muusoctopus leioderma | reverse complement strand
TAGTAGTAGTAGTAGTAGTAGCAGCAGCAGCAGCAGCAGTAGTAGTAGTAGTAGTAGTAGTAGTAGTAGTAGTAGTATTGGTGCTGGCGGTAGAAAGAATAGTAACGATATCAGGGACACTGGTAGTGGTGGTGGTGGTAGTGGTGGTGGTGGTGATGGTGGTGGTGCTTTTGGTGTTGTTAATTGTGGTGTTGTTGTTGGTGTTGTTGTTTTGGGTGATGGCGGTGGTGCTGGTAGTGATGGTTTGTTGACTGTTGGTGGTGGTGGCAGCGGCGGTGACCGTGGTGGGGGTCGTGGTGGTGGTGGTAGAAGTGTTAATATTAGTGGTGATAGAATTAAGGATGCGTTTCTGGTTTACTCGTCGTTGGTTTTGGTTTACATGATGGTTTTGATTGTAAATGTGCTAGTTGTTGCTGTTGTTGGTGTTGTTGTTGTTGATTTTTTTAGCCCCAGCAAACTTATGATCAGAGGTGTTCCAACCAGTACCAGCCCTTCTTTATAGGGTTATCTAGGAGTATACCCTATCCAATGTGTGATTCCCTTTTCTCCACACCTATGATGGAAAGCTTTACAATCCCGTCTTAAGAGAAAAGGATGAATTTATCCAATATGTCCTTCCTTTTTAAAAATGGTATGGTGTGATTTGAGGGTGACGGAGCTGCTATTTCTAGCATTTCCAGCGGCCACTTAGAGACACCCTCATTCACTCATGCTGAATGTGGTTGTTGTTGTTGTTGTTATTGTTTATCCTTGACCGAGTAGACCTATGATCAAAGGTGTTCCAACCGTGACCATCCCATCTTTTCCCTTTGTGCAGTGAACATAAGACAACATTATCCAGTGTGTCCTGTTCTAAGACGGTAGGGTGTGATTTGAAAAATATTCGGCTGCTATTTCTAGCAGATCAAGTGACCACATATAGGCTTCTTATTTGGCTTGATTGTTATTAGTGGAAGTGCTCGGTGATTTAATGCAGAGTTGTTGTTGTTGTTGTTGTTGCTGTTGTCATTAAATGGCAACAGGTCAATCACTTAGTCAGAAGAGGAAGGGCAGCGCCCATGATCCTTTTCAAGGCCCCCATGACTGACAAGAGAAAAGGATGAATTTATCCACATACCAGAGACCTGGTTCGAATGCTTACAACAGAGTGGACTCCGCTAAAGGCACCCAAGAGTCAGGTGGTGGTGTTAAACCGGGTGATGGATTAAGTCTACCACCCAAGAACTGGAAATATCCCTTGGACAGGCTTCCTCACAGTTTCCGTCTCCCAAATTTCATCCACAAGGCTTTGTCCACTCGAAATTATGGTAAAAGACTGTTGCCCAAAGTGCCGCACAATGAGATCGGACCCGAAACCACATTCTTGCGAAGCCAACCTCTTAAACCCACAATCATGTCGCAAACATATGATGAAAGGCATTCCACTCGTTGTCCTCCTGTCATTCTCTCAGACACACAGTGTATCTAAGACCGCACGACCCAATATACCTTTCCTTTTAAAAAAAACCCAGTAACATGTTATTTCAGAGGAATTTAGCTGGTATTTCCATCAAAGTGAGTGACCACGTATAGGCTCTCTCGTTAACTCGTGGGTTGTAGTGGTGAATACAGGAATAGATGTATGAGTAGTGAGAAGGATATAATATTCATTTCTTACATAGGCAAAAGGCCTCAAATTTTAGGGGAAGGTAAAGTCGATTTAGATAGTCTCACCTCCTCTCCAGTTTCTAACTGGTACTTATTTTATCGACCGCAATTGGATGAAAGATAAAGTTTACTCACCTAAATACAGCAACGCATTTTGTCCGACCCTCTACGAATTCTGCCAATCCACCACCCACGACGAGCCTATGATATTAAACATTATAACCACTGATAAGCGATAAAAGAATCATAATCCACTGACGAGAGCCGAACCACATATCTGTAGCTCGCTGTTAACAATTTACACTGCAGTGCGATTGTCCATTAAGTTCACCAAAATATATATTTTAATTCGTAGGATGGGCGACATATTTGATTATCTTTGATTTTTTATTTATTTTTATTATTACTTTTTTAATAATATTGAACACATTTTTATTTTTATTATTATTTTTATTATTATTTTTTTTAAATATATTACACATTTTCTTAAATAATATTGAACACATTTTAATAATATTGAACACATTGTTGATAATCTCACAAAAGCTTATTAACTAATAAATCAGCTATTAAAGATAGATACAAACTATGTACGAATACTATGGTACCCCTGTATTATTGCAAAACTGAAATGAATGTAATTGGCATTTGATATCTGCAGTACAATATAAAAGTAGTAAAAGCTAACAAATTGAAGTCTTTCCTTCTTTTCTTCTTCAGAAAGATAATCGATACTGGCTTCCATGCCATTTCACTATACATTTTAATCTCCGCAAGTGTTTGACTTGTTTCACAGATAAATTCTGTTACTGTTATTATAGAGTACTCAATGTGAAAAAATTAAACATTAGTCCACAGAGAAAGGTATATTTATTGATGAATCTGCTCAACAAAATATATATATTGTTTCAATAAGGATCTTCAGGGGCAGATTAAATTATGGGCGCAAATTATTGGGGCTAAATGTTTTACAGACATATTTACGTATCAAAGCAATGGCATACGCATATATGTATCTAAGTACTCAGAGTGAGAAATATCATAGATGCAGAAGTTGGGATAATTATGATAGACATTAGGGGTAGTTCAGAAATCAGTTGAAGGGTATGTAAGTCTATTTAGTATGAAACAATAATTACACTATAATCAGAAGTATTAAATTGTCGTAGAGAATAAAATTAAATAGTAGGTCTAAGGGAGGTAATCATTATTGTTGACATTTTACGAAGTGCAAGAAGTTAAAGCTAAAAATCTAAATTAACTCGTAATAAACAGAAATTAGTGAAATAAAGGTATGCATTAATAGTAGACATTAGCGACTACCCAAAGATTAACAGGGTATTATAGTAAAATCAGTGTTCAGTACTTAGAACTATCTAAGAAAGAGTCGAAATGACCAGTATAGTTATAAATATATTAAGAGTCTAGAATAACGAATAACCGCCAAGATCTAAATTAAATAGTAATTAATAGAAACTATGGTATTATGCTTACGTCAAAGAAACCGTCTAGGTTAGATCTCTTGACCCAGGTTGAGCCTTTGTAAGAAAGCAGAATCTTCCTAGCACGCATTATATTTTCTATGTCACTATCGTTTATCGTGTTGTAAATCCTAGCAAAATCTAGAACCTTGCTTAATAACTCTTTAGAGATATATGTGAAAGTCGGTAAATCTTGCGTTGCTTATATTGGTAATACTATCAAACTAAGATATAACTACATAAGTATTGCTCCAATGGGCGAAATTGGTAGCTATCCTGGTATCATTATTATTCTTCCTTAGAATATTTTTGATAACTAATCTGATCTCAGATTTAGCCAAATTTATTAACTTACATTTAGGGTTAAAAGCAAAATTATTTCTTTGATCCTTGATCGTGATAAAAGCACTACGCTTAGTGAGTGTCTCTATTCTGTCATCAATATTTATATTTTTGTCTATGTCTCTTTTTGCTTCTCTGTTTATGTCGTTATCGGCATGTGGGCTGGTTCTCATATAGTTTTGTGTTATGCTATTATTGAGCAGCTGTGTGTATAAACTATTTTCTACCTCGTAATGGTTTTATTCTTGTCATAGAATAACAGGACATTTTTTAAATTTTTGCTCTGAGTTTATTTTGGAAGGGGTTAGAGAACTGACGAAATTTAATTTTTGGTATCAAATTCTGGAAGTTTGACTGAAAGTTTTCCAGATCTTTGATCTTTGATCTTTGGTGAGTATCTCCGTGATTTTATATCGAAGTGATCGGTAGCCGTACATAGTTGTGCAGAATCATAGAAGTTTGACTTCTATCTTATACGCTTAACAAAATTCACTATCTCCGCAAGTGGTCTCATGGTATACCTCTCCTTCGATGATGTCGACATGTTTTTTGTTGAGTAGTTCAGGTTGTATGGATCCATAGTTAATATAATGTTCATTGAATATGGAGAGCGCTATACCATATAATTTATATCTATATATCACAAACCGTGAACAAGGCTTCTTGGTATACACAGTGCAGAATGTCTCATGGAATTGTGGTAAGTGAACGTGCAAGTTTGATATGTCAAAATGAAGAACACTCAATATAAAGAATATAGAGTTAATTTTTTTTACAATTATAGAAACCAGTCAAACTATTGCTACTAGTAGTTTCACAATGACTCAGATTATTTGAGCGCTTTCTACAAGACTCGTCTGACTTATAGATCTGTACTTCTCAACAAATAGATAAGTCAGAAAGGCAGAGATCTGTATGTCAGCTTGGTCTAATGATAAGTTCTCAGATAATTTGAGTGGCCTTGAAACTATTAGTAACAATTGCTTGACTGGTTTCTATAATTGTATGTATGTATGTATGTATGTATGTATGTATGTATGTATGTATGTATGTATGTATGTATGTATGTATGCATATATGTATGCATATATAAAGGTAGGTAAATGGGAGTGTGTTTGGTATATTGGTGTGCGGGGGTTCAAAGGAGGGGGAGGGACTGGGATGTTGAAGATACAGTTTGTTGATTGAACCTAATTCAAGATAAGATCTTTCCCCACCACCACCACCATCACCATTATCACTACCTCTACCACTACCATCACCACAAAGACCACCGTCATCACCACCACCACCACCACACCATTATCACCATCACTAGCACCACCACCAACACCACCACCACCACCATCACCACCTCCACCACTACCATCACCACCAAGACTACCATCATTACCACCACCACCACCATAACAACCACCATCACCACCATAACAACCACCATCACCACCATCATCACCATTACCATCACCACCATCACTAACACCGCCATCATCAGCATCATCACCATCACCATCATCACCACCACCACCGCCACCATCACCACCTCCACCATCACCACCTCCACCTCCACCACCACCACCACCACCATCACCACTGCCACCACCATCATCACAGTCTATTTCCTGTGTCGCTACCAGCCTCCAAGACATGATGACATCTATGGTGGGTGGGATCAATCCTTTGATTAGATTTCATGGAACATTCTAGAGATTTAGAGACATTCCTACTTTCTACTAACATAGTTGATGTGGGAACATAGCACATGGATAAACTACAAACAACCAACCAAGACAACCAGGGACCATCTATGTGGTTGCTTGATCTGCTAGTAATAGCAGCAGAACATCCTTCAAATCGCATTCTGCTGTCTAAAAACGGGGATGGACACATTTAATAATGTTGATCTAACTGTGCTTTACCTGAAAATAAGATGAGATGGTCACGGCTAGAACATCTTTTGTTATAGGTCGGTTTGTTCAAAGTTACCTAGGCTAAATAACAACAACAACAACAACAAAATATATCATTTGGTGTCTCGGAAATGAGGCAGTATCTTTTGTTAGGGCCTCGGATGGGAAGGAAGGTATCCTCAGACCGGAGACCTGGCCTGAATACTTGCAACAGAGTGGACTCCGCTAAAGGCACCCAAGAGTCAGGTGGTGATGTTAAACCGGGTGTCGGATTAAGTATACTACCCAAGTAGGCCACGGCAGGATTTGAACTAAGAACGCAAAGAGCCGGAATAAATCCTGCAAGGCATCTCGTCCGACGCTCTAACGATTCCGCCAGTCCACCGCCCTAGACTGCTACTTTATTTATTTACTTCGAAAGGGTGAAAAGCAATGATGACATCGGCGAGATTTGAACTCAGAGCGCAGTGAGCCGGAACGAATACTGTAAGGCATTCTGTCCGACGCGCTAACGTCTCTGCCAATTCGCCGCCTAACGATTCTACCAATTCGCCGCTTATTTGCTTTCACTTGTGTTATTAATGACCCGGTAACATTTATAAATGTCTGCTTATGGGAGTAAGACCAAAGACCTAGCAAATGAAACCGGAGTTTTATGCGATATTTCGATTTAGGTACATAAAATGGCCTACAACAAAATGGAAAAATTGGATGCTTTTACGACTCTGTGTGTATTGTGTATGTGTGTGTATTCATTATTTTTGTTTTGTCTTTCTCTCCGGTCTTTTTCTCGTGCTTTGTAAATATCTTTCTTTCTCTTTATTGGTTTTTTTTCTTTCTTTCTAACTCTCTCTCTATATATATATAACAATTTATATATATCCAACTATATCTGTCTATCTATCCATTTATATAGTTAGGCATATAGTTGAATAGACATAAATAGTAAGGCATACAGACATAGTTATATATATAAATGGTTAGAAAGATATCTACAAACAAAGCGCGAGAATAAAATCAGAGAGAAACACAAAATAAAAATAACGAATACACACAAAGTTTTAAAGCATCACTTTCTTTCACTTTATAGTGGGACATTTTATGTACCGGAATCGAAAGATTGCCGAGTTTTATATATGCCAAATGTTTAGGTTCATTGAATGGATGGATGTTTACAACTATGAAGCTATAGGCACAGAATAACAATAAATCTATAGGAAGTCAAAGGTTAAACCTATAGGTACTGAGAAAGAAGGGTGTCTTGAGACGTGAGGACATAGAGGAGTGGTAAAAGATGTGAATACGTATCCGAGTAGATGGACAGGTAAGTCTATAATGAGGGGTACAGAGGGAGGTCTGCTAACGTAGAGAGTTGGAAGGTGTTGTATTTATTGTTATTGCTGTTTAGCTCTAAGTTAATCCTGATCGAGCAGATCTATAATCAGAGACATTCCAGCCGTGACCATCGCGCCTTTCTACGGGTATGTAAGACTACATTATCTAATGTGTCCTTTCATTATTTTTGACGGTAGTGTGCGTGTGTGCGCGCGCGCGCGTGTGTGTGTGTGTGTGTGTGTGTATACATATATATAGATATAATTATTTATATAATTATATATATATATATGTATACATATATATATATTTGCTCAAGACACTCAGTTTCCTTACTTTGAGTACTTTATTCTAAGTGGCCTTACCTTGCTCTACTGAATAGATAACCCAATATTTACGTGTATATATATAGATAGTGGTAAAAATTACATGAAGTTTACACACGAACAGAATACATAGTACAAACAAAACATTAGACACACACAAAATTACAAGATATTTTATCACAAACAAGAGACCGCCATTACATGAACTTTAAACACGAGCAAAATACTCGAAAATAGACATAAACAAAATGACATGATATTTAAACACACACAAGGGACCGTCGTATACCACCGTACATAATCCATCATCGGTTACCCATCAGCGTCAGTAGTTTCGACGTGTATGAGTAAGACTGCTATGGACTCTGGCCACGTCCGCAATATTAAAAAATAATATTACGTGGATTAAGACGGGACAAACGAGAACTAGGTGAACAGAACAAAGCAAGACAAAAACAACATAAAATGCCATACGGCCCGACAGTGGCGGTAAAAATGCAGCGCTCATAGGAGAGAAATGTCTAGGAAACAACAGAAGGAAAAAAAGGTAAGAGAATGAGAGAAGAGACGGACAAAAATCGACCGTCTTCGAGGGGACTCAGAGACGAAAAGAAGGAGCGGGGTATTATTGGAGACTGGCCAGCGAGTGACTGGAAGGAAGGAGAAGAAATAGCAGCAGCAGTGAAGGGAGTGGCTAGCAGCAGCTGGATGGAGGGGGGAGAGAGAAAGAGAGAGAGAGAGACAGAGATGACGATAGAAAAAGGAGAGAGAGAAAGAGTGAGGGAAAGGAAGAGGTAGTCGCAGTATAATGATATATAACATATAGAGAAAAAGGACTGTGGAAGCGCGTTGAAAATGGTAAAAATTACATGAAGTTTACACATGAGCAGAATACATAGTACGAACAAAACATTAGACACAAACAAAATTTCATGATATTTTAACAAATGGACTGCCATTACATGAAGTTTGGACATGAACAAAATACAAGAAAATAGACATAAACAAAATTACATGATATTTAAACCCAAACAAGGGACCACCGTACAGAATCCATCATCAGTTACCCATCAGCGTCAGCAGTTTCGATGTGTTATGAGTAAGACTGCAATGGACTCTGGCCACGTCCACAATATTAAAAAATAATATTACGTGGATTAAGACGGGACGATCGAGGACTAGGTGAACAGAACAAAACATATATATATATATATACGTCTGCTTTCTATGGGTTGGATAGATGATTTTGGTCCGAGTCGTTTCGTATTTAGAGTCGCCACTCTGACTCATTTAAGAGAGTGGGGACACCAAAAGGAAACAACTTGAACTGAAATCTCCCCTCCAACTTATTCTAGTATTGGAGGTGGATGTAATTGATGATGATGATGATATATATATATATATATATATATATATATAGGTAGTTTGGGTTTTAATTAACATGAGTTCAATGCATGTTTATTCACTTTAATTTAATTACATTTAATAATCATTAGGAGATGTCAGCTCTAATTAGCGTTATGAACTTTGTTTCGGTCCTTGTTGATTCCTGGTAGAAAATAACATATGTTTATGTTTGAATTATCATTACTTTAATGTCAGTTTATTCGTATTTATTTAATACCATTTAATGGTTATTAAGAGATGTTAGCTTACATTAGCAGGATTTGGGATTTTTATTTTGTTGAATTAATATTATTTAATTTGTATGTTAAGTAACATTAGTTTAATGACGAATTATTTGTTTTAATTTAATTGTTTAATAATCAATAGGAGATGTCAGCTTAAATGAGCGTAATGACCTTTATGTTTAGATACTGGTTTGTTCCTCGTTGATAATGAACATTTATGTTATATATTGGATAGATGCAGATTATCTAGCTTGATATATGACGCTGTTCTATCACAAGTAATTTATTTTGTTCTTCATTATGTCTATTATTCCCAAGCAGCGTTTAAATAATTTTTTGGCACTGTTGATACCGTTGGATTGAATTGCACTGCCCATGTGTCGAAACAATAGGGATTTCCGATTGGCAGCTGATGATGGTATGATGTCTATGTTTATTTGTGATTGTTTATTTATTTGTATACATTTTTTTGTACGTTCCTTTGTGTACTTTATGTTCTTGTCATTTCAATGTCGTCCTCTATTGTGGTCCTAATTCTTGTATGGTTCTTCTGGTGTCTTGGATTGGTCTAGGTTGAGTTTTTAGTTTACTTCTTATGTCATTTAATTAGCAGGGTAATAGTGGTAGGGGTCTGGAGTGGGTCTAGGTCTTGTTACTTTAGTGGTAGGGGTCTGGAGTCCCCTAGGTATTGTTTTTAGTGTGATAATGAGCGTCAGTTCGGTTGGGATTTAGTGATTATGGATTTTTACGGGTAAGTGTTAATTAATATTTAGTTATGGTGGATTTGTGACATATATATATATATATCATTATGATGATGATCTATATATGTGTTTGTGTGTATTGTATACATGCATTGAATATTAAATTGTGCACTGGTTGAAATGCGTTGAAAAGTGATGTTTACATTTGTCAACGTGTATATTTACACATTTGCTGCAGCTACAGTTAAAAATGTTGTACTTTTACAGTACAGACATGTATTTATATTGTAAATACACACTCTAAAGATGAGGTTTAATAGTCTAGTAAGTCATAATCTTATTAACAGCATCTCATCTCAGATGTTTTAGACACACTTGATAAATACTTATCCTATACACTGGCTTGACCTTTCATGATCAGGATTACCCATCAACGGGTGGTCAGCTCTACTGATACAAGGACAGTCAAGCCTTTTCCCCCCTCCAAGAGTCAGTGAAATCACTACAACCAGAATTGAACTCAAGTCACACACTGTGTTTGCCAGGAATTTACTGCCTATTCTATAGTATTCATCTATTCTTTTATTCCACTACTGATTTCAGTCATTGGACAGCAGCCATGGTGGAGCACTGCCTTCAAAGGTTATAGTCAATCATATCAACACCCACTACATAGTGTAGTACTCATTTCATCAATCTATTTATTGAATGGTTGAGTTCACCTATTGAGTTGTGTCCATTTTTGAGAGTTACCCTCCCTAGTAGTGTAAACACAAACACACAGAGATAGACACATAAAAAAAATTTTTTTTTAAATGCGAGAATGCAGGGAAACTAGCACTGACCCCTATTGGCGAAGTATAAAGCATACTGCGGGGGGGTTTTCTAACGTTTTTAGAGAGAGAGAGAGAGAGGGGGGGGCTTTTGGCTACTACAATACAATTTATGATTGTGGTTCTTTCATTCCTTGCATTTTTACTGAATTCTGTTCAACAAATTTCCATCACTCTTTCATTGATCATTTATCGACATTTAATTTTAATCTTGCAAAGTTATATTTCGGGACGAGTACTTAAAATATTAATTCATGCCTATTTATCAAAATGGAGCTGCAATATACTCTGGAGGTGATTGAAATCAAAGGAACTTGATTTCAATCACCTCCAGAGTATACTGCTGCCTTGTTTTATATTAATATCCAGCTTGTTTGCTCTCTATACTTCTACTTCCATTGTTATACTTCTTAGTTCACATTTTGCTGGTCGTGAGAAATAAACTCCTAAATTAGAGAGAGGGAGAGAAAGTGGAAAAGGAGAGGGGTAGAAATAGAGGAAATAAAGGGGAGACAAAAAGTGAGGGTGACAGAGTAAGGAAAGGGGAGTGAAAGGGAGACAGTAAAAGAAAAAGGGAGGGACAGATAAAGAGAAAGGGAGGGACAGATAAAGAGAGAGGGAGGGACAGATAAAGAGAAAGGGAGGGACAGATAAAGAGAGAGGGAGAGAGGGATAGAGATAAAGAGAGCATGGTTCATATACTGTTACCAGCACTGTATTGTGGCTGTGGTCAATGCACCTAACTCTGAAATGGCCCAGTCCACCTCACTACAAATAGGTCACCACAGAGTATCAACATCACACTGAATTGACAAATATTTAGTTGCAGTTGCTGTATAGCCCCAGGTCAAACCTTATCCAGCAGACCTATGATCAAAGGTATTCCAGCTGTGACCATCCATCTTTTCCAGAGTATCTAAGACTACGTTATCTAATGTGTTCTTTCCTTTTTTAAAGATGGTAGGATGCAATTTGAGGGAGATTTGGCTGTTATTTCTAGTGCACCCTCATATGTGAGCCCTCGTTTGAAGAAACTGGTCTGCTGATTCTAGAAGGTCGAATGTTCACATCAAGGTTTCAGTTTTGGTTCAAAAAATGTTTTGTTAGCTTGAAGTGCTGGGTTCAATTCTTCCCGTGGGTATATAACATACTAAAGGATGGGGGCTATCACAAACTAACCCCTAAAGATACACACCATGAAGTCTTACTTTAAACAATATATTAGGCGGTGAATTGGCAGAGTCGTTAGCACGTCAGACAGAATGCTTCGCAGAATTTTGGTCCCGTGTAGGCCATGGTGGAAAAATTAGAGGGGGGGGGGGGGCATTGGGGAAATGTAAAGTAGATTTGGTTGCTATTTCTAGCAAGTCGAGCAACTGTGTAGAGGCTCCCTCAATGGCTCAACTTATGTATGGTATTCATTATAGATAAAGTTAGTAATAGTTAAAGCATATACAATAAACCTATGACTAACTCTTAACATCCTGTTGAGTACTTTCTAAGTCCTCTAATGATTTCTGTAGAAAATACCTAAAAATGAGTTTTTTGCAACTTATTTACTATGAAAATGACATGTCATAAACACAGGTGCTTGAAGTGTTCTTACACAAAAATAGTTCACTTTCACCATATAT
>JAOPJM010321053.1:0-11843 GCA_027124095.1 Muusoctopus leioderma | reverse complement strand
ACAATATTCATTGCTGAGTGGTTGACATTTTGTTTCTCAATAATGGGAATTTGGGCTCACTCATTGTGCAGTGTCTTTGGGTTGACCTAAGCCTTGTGAGTGAATTTGGGTATACAGAAACTGTTCTGGAGCCTGTTTGATGAACTGGGCCAGTAACACGGCTCAGCATTGTCACATTGTAATGCTGATTCTGCTTCAAGATTACATTCTGTGGAATATACTCTGTCACTTACACCATAATACAATGAGTCAGTAGTGCTGTTGATCAAACAACTGGGTCTCTCATTTGTTGAAACTAGCGCAAGATCCATACTTTCAAAACATACATAACGGCTATTCTTGTGAGAGCAATTTCCCAATTACAAGTTATACACACCAGACCATGTAGATTCAAATATCAGAATAGAACAAATTCTGAACATAGAGAAATATTGATAGTTCTACTATTAGTAAATCAAAATTGGTAAAACGATAAAGTATTTTTGTGGCCGTATCATTATACTACTCTGCATAAAATTAAATGACTAAAACATAACATGTATTCTTGGATAATTTTAGTGTGCTGATTCTAAAAGTGCATATTAGTTATGGTATATCATTTTATGTTTTGCTGGAACCCATAAAGTACAAGATGGTTAAACTAGCTGAGCAATACAGAACCTATTGTAATCTGTATTATATGAATTATTACTTCTCTCTGTCTGATACAAAATTTCTTTCTATCTTTTTCTATTTCTCTGACATAAGCTAATAATAGTATGCTTTTTTTCTTGAGACATTAGCTTACCGTTACCTACTTTGTCTATTTTTGGTTTGTAATTAGAGGTGGAAGGCAGGTCCATAACCTTTTCAGGCCCTCTGAGACTAGTGGGAAGAAATGAGAAGAAACCACAACTCCTGTGTTGCTGCAGTAGGAAGCAGCACATCCAGATGTAGAGTTATCCTCAGACTGGAGAGATATTGAGTTATCCTCAGACTTGCAACATCAGATTCCGCTAGAGGCACCCGAGGGCCAGGTAGTGGTGTTAAACTGATTGACGGATTATGTCTAACTTCTTAACCACATCACATGGCCTACATGACAATGTCTTACTTGTAGTTTTGTCTATTTAACAAATAGATGCCAGACACCGGTGCAGGCATTGCTGTGTGGTTAAACCGTTTGCTTTTCAATCGCGTGTTTTTGCATTTAGTTCCACTGTATGGCACCTTGTGCAACTGTCATCGTACCATAGCCTCAGATTGACCAATGTCTTGTGAGTAGAATTTGGTGGACACAAACTGGGAGGAGGCCTGTTGTGTATGTATATCTTTTGCCAATGTATACATCAGCAAGAAAATACTTTGTGATATTTGTTCTGCATGAGTTGTACAGACACTTCCTTGACACTCTTGCCTTCGTAAATGCAGTGAACCAGTGATTGGCCCATTTGAAACCTGTAACCAATGATGCCGTTGTTGATAGTTTAGTCAGAGGAAGCAGGGTACTGCTCATGATATTTACAGGGTTGTGTAGACTGGTGGGAAACCAACAACTAGGTTGCTGTAGTAGTAGTAAGCAGTGCATCAAAATATCACGTTATCCTCTGACTAGAGACCTGGCCTGAATGCTTGCAACAGGGTGGACTCTGCTAAATGCACCCCAAGGGCCAGATGGTTGTTTAACCAGGCGACTGATTAAGTCTCCCACACAAATGTCACTGGAATTTTGTACTCTCTGCAACTGTGTAGCACTTTCCTCTTTGCCATATTGATGTTCAGGCTTTTAGAATCGAAACCCATTTTTTTTCAGATTTGGAACTTTTAATTTAATTTTTTAATTTTTTTTTTTTTTTTTTTTTTTTGCAACTCCTCAAACTCTCTGAGGACCAGACCGTCATCACCATTTAAAAGTTCTCAGACAACCATTACCATACTTCTCCACATATGCTGAGACTGGTTTTTCTTTTCTTTTTTCAGTCATTGAACTGTGGCCAATCTGTTGTACCACCTTCAAGGGTTTCAGTTGACCATATCAGCCCCTGTATTTATTTCAGTTTGGTACTTATTTTACCAAATTTCTGTTAGTTTTTTTTTCTCTTAAGGGACGTAACTTGGTGTATCGTTTCACACCAGTATACACACATATGAGCTTCTGCACATTTCCGTCTACAAATTCTACTCACAAGGTATTGGCCAAGGTATCGGGAAGTTGGATTGAACCTGGAAGTATGTGGTTGAAAAGCATACTTCTTAATCACATTTAAAACATTTTATATCTGGCATTTGTAAACTACAGCATTGTTGGGATAGGTTCCCAACAGGACAATTACTGGTTCATTGCATTTCCGTTTGACAAGGGAGTGTCTGTACAACTTGGGTGGAATGAATATCAAGGTATTTTTGTTCGATGCACTGAATTATTGGCAGTTTTCTTGGAACAAACTTTTGTTCTATATGCTGTTACTTCTCGCATGTAAAACTGACTCCAATGTTAAAACCTCTGCACATTTCATGCAGCTGATCAAATGATATGCCTGTCGGGTGATAATCCTTTATCTGATGATAGATAATTCAGAATGGTTCTAACTGATAAGGCTTTATCAATTGTTAGAAATAGGTTGAACACAACAGAACTTACAAACAAAATGTACTCGTCTGATATCGTAGTGAGGATGTCTACACTGGAAGAATGCCCTACTTCTAACTGGAAGGAATGGCTATGGGCTCTCCATTATTACCAGTAATGGCTAACATTTATATTGAATACTTTGTAGCTTTAACTGAGAAATGCAAATCTAAAACCTACAGTTTAGCTTGGATAAGTGAATGACCTCTTCATTGGCAGCATTAGGAAGTCTTGCTGGGCCAAAGCAAATTTATGCAGGTAAGTATACAATTCACAAAGAGGAAGGGTGAAAATATTAACTATTCCCAGACATATATTACTGTAACATACAGCGGCAAGCTCAAACACATGTATCAAGAGCCAACATCTTCTAGACTCTTAAAAAAACCAAAAACATTGGATAATGTAATCTTGAAAAAATGGTGTGGTGGTTAAGGCTAGAATGCTTTTGTTCACAGGTCTGCTTGATCAGAGATGACGAGGTTAAACAACCACTTAAATTTTAGGTTCCACTCCCAACATCAGTCTAAAATCATTCATCCTTGACTAATAAACTAAAGATGTTTCATTTGGAAAGTATTTTGCTGAGATATAAATATCTACATTGCTTAAAATCTGCCCATTCACAGGATGAAAATAGATAAAACTTTTGGGACTGATTTATTATAAGGTCTTTGTAAACAACAGCAACATACAAAGTCAGGAATGGCAGTACATATGTTGTGAACATTGAAACCATATGTCGCTGTTGGATGGAGTTTCTTTTATAGACAAACGACCATATGGTGAGCAGAAAATAAAGAGGCAGTTGCATCTAGTCTTAGTCTTGGGTCTTCCCGTGCACAAGGCAGCAAGTTTCCTCTAGTATGGTTGATCTGCCGCAGTTTTCTTCACACCTGTCCAACTGGTTCCTATAGGTCTGAGGTCCTCCTGGAATGTTCGGTGCCAAGTGTTCTTGGGCCGGCCCCTTCTCTGCTTTCCCTTCTCCGATGTCCCGGACATTGCAGTCCTTGCATGCCGAGTGGCTGGCAGGTGCAAAATGTGACCCGCCAAGCGAAACTGATGCAGCGCCACTGTGTTTTGCAGCGGCTGAGACTTGCTTTGCAAATGAATTTCTTCATTTGTGATTTTGTCTTTCCAGGTGACCTTGCGGATCTTCCGTAGGCAGCGTTGATGGAAAGTGTCCAGCTTTTTAGCAACCTTTGTTGTCCTCTTCCATGTTTCACTGCCATACAGAATTGTTGGCAAAACTATTGCACTATAGAGTTGGTTCTATATTTTAGTGCTGATATTTGATGTTGTCCAGATTTGGCGCATGCACTGTAATATGCCTCCTGCCTTGCCAATTCTACTGCTCACATCACTTTCGACGCTCCCATCACTACTGATCACACTGTAGCGGTGGTCTCCCTTTGGCTGGATATCCAGCAGCAGTGAAATTGTCTCCCCTGGTGGTGAGGAAAATCACCAGGTGGGGCCACCGTTGAGCTTACGCTGCTGCTGCTAAAACTATTTCTCTTGTGCTACGAATCTCGACCTGCCAACATCGTTGGGAGTACGCTCTTCCAAAACGACACTTCAGCCAAGCAGCAACTAACTTGAACCGAAGGAGCTACTAGGTAATTGGGTTTAATATCGACCTTCGACAACCACCTACAGTATCCCTTCTCCTTGATTCCAACACAACCACGGTTCATATTGAACTACGTAATAAATATATATTGTATATATAACTACTTCGTTGCGTTCCTTGTGTGGTAAAGTATAAACTCTTTCATATTCCTTCGCATACATCATTGAACAGTCTACGGACATACCAACCCGTAACAACCCTCTCTCCTTTTTGTTTTCGTTTTCTTTTCTCCTGCTTGAATGGCTATACATATACTAGGTGGGATAAATGCTCGTGGTCTGGGAACGGAGTGGAAGCATAGACACCTGCTCAACGACCTCAGGTCACTACGTTTGGATGTGGTAGCCATCAGCGATCCCAGGCCTTCTGAGATGCACTCATTCGCTCTCCTTCTGAACGAATTAGAGGCCTACACATCCTCTTTCTGTAGGCTCGGATCGAGTGGTGTAGCGGTGATGTTTCGAAAGGCCTGAATTTAGAAGTAACTACGGTTTTCCTAGACCCAGATGGTAGATCGGTGGACCTGGACAAAGGGAGTTGTGAGGGTGATCGTAGCGCCGTCAGACTTGTGGGCGTTTATGCCCCAAGTGGAGTTGGAAGGCCAAAATTCTTCAGACATCCAGAGACTTTCCTATTAACTTGGACGCATGCAGCCACGCATGTGGGTGTAGCCAATAGAAGAGGGGTGGGCGCAAAAGCCTCACAAACTTCTCAGGCACTTCCAACTGTCTAACAGGTTTCGACTTGATTTCTTGGGTGCGCTAATGTAGACTTGGACGAATCGCAGGTCGTACTTAGATATAATTTTCGTCAGGCTAGTAAATAGGATTGGCGTAAGTTGTCCATAGTTTCCAATTGTTGACTACACGGACCATAAATTCGAGACCTGCACAGTCAACTTAGAACAGACAAATAGACAGGGACCCGGTTACTGGAAGCTGGACGCGTCCTTTCCGGCACAGAAAGATTTCAAGGACTGGATTAGTGAACTAGTCCAGCAGGAACTGACGGAAGCCATGATCAACAAGGAACGCAAACAGATGTGTGCGGCTTTCCAGCATCACTTTGCCGAACTGTTCGCGAGCTGGAGACGGTGGACTTCGATGCTTACCTCGATGACTTGCCGCGACTCTCGACCATGGAAGCAGAGTGCTGCGAAAAGCCGATCTCAAATGGGCATGCTCACAGTCTGCTGCCAGCTGCAGAAGATGGCTACTAAGACAGTAGTGAACAAGTTTGGCATGTAGAAATAAAGTTCGTAGAGCAGACCAACGAATCCTGGCGATTTACCCCTTGCACAGTGGCTCAGTATGCCCAGTTGTGTGAGCCGGGGAGTGGTGACGCTGCTGACGAAGGATCCGAACAAGGGGAACGTGGTAGAGAACTTCAGACCTATAACTCTGCTCAGCATAGAGTTGGCAAATTTGCTCACCAAGAGGCTGGCGCTTGTTGTCGGTAGGGTAGACGGAGACGCGCAAACCTGTGCTATCCCCGATAGATCTATCTCCGACAACCTCCACCTCGTGTGTTACATCGTAGAGCGGATCTGGAATAGATCTGGCTTCGGTAGGGCGCTGCTCAATCTGCACCAGACGAAACATTCGACAGGGTAGACCATCAATACTTGGTGGCTGTCCTAAGAGCAGCTGGTTTCGGACCCGCTTTCAGAGGCCGGGTCACCACAATATACAGCGACATCTGTTTGGTGGTCAAACTGAACGGCCGCCTCTCAGAACCCTTTCGCATCGCACGCTCGGTCCGTCGAGGATGCCCCCTCTCTATCTCCTGTATGCACTGACACTGGAGCCTTTGCTGCGGAGGTTGGAAACTTTGAGGGGTATACCGCTCAAACTGTTCCACAGGAAAGCCGTGTCTGCATACGCAGACGACGTCACCGTCATGGTGTCGGACACTTCAGATTTAGAGGCAGTCGGCACCATACTAGAAGAGTACCAGGAGCGCACATCAACCCGTACAAGTTAGCAACTGGAGAGGCGGGTCCATACTGGCCAGTGGCGATTTCTGTCGCAGGACATGGGTCTGCTTAATTAGGGAAGACTTAGAACTAAACAACAACATATTTTTGGTAGAAGCATGATCATCACAACTTCTCATTCTAGTTCCACTGGAAGATTTACGTAGATACTTGGTGACGAGTCAAAAGAAATCAACATTTGTTATGTTTCAGTCATCTCATGCGGCTGACTTCAACATTTACATCAATAAGTTTAGATAGATATCAATTCTAATACACATTCAGTAAATTTCTTATACATTATATTAAAAAAACTTACGGCATCCAATATTTGATTAGGGACCTTACAGACTTGTATCTCACTTTCTTTCTAATCTGTGAAGTAAGGATGGTAAGCTACTTTGATTCGTTTTTATTCGTGTGATTGTGTGTATGGATTTATATATTACTGTGAGAAGAGAACATTCGTCATAAAAATACATATAATTAATTTAATTGAAAATATAAGAGACTACGCAGTTTCGTTGTCTCCCATTGCCTGCTAATTCGGCTAACAAAAGAATAAATAACATCAGAATGTGATATATCGCCTAAAATAAAGAAATATTACACCTAAACACCATTATTCCCACCAAAGAAACTAGTACATCCTACTCAACAAGTCTTACAAGGAAATATGATGAAAGCTAATTTTAAATACGGATCAAGTTAGGATGTTTCCTATGCGATGTTTCCCATTGAAGAAGGTTGGCCTGGTACATAGCAGGTGTCCTATACGCACCCAGTTAACCATTTTCAGTGCAATATTTTCCATCTAGAGGCTATGGTGGATGAAGCTGGAACGGTTGAGGGATTTGACCAATCAGCTTCTTTAAGTATCAATTGAGGTGGGAAGTGAAAATGGAGAGAAGAAATCAGATTTTCGAATTTCAGTTCACGATTTCTGTACATGTTTCTCCACATATGCTCGTGGAGAAATGATTTTCAAAATAAACAAGTTTAAACAAGTTTCAAAAAATATCCACGCTGTTCTGTTTCAAGAAATATCCACGCTGTCTGTTTCAAATATCAAGTTTAAACAAATATAAAAAATATCTGTTTCAAATATACAATCCACGCTTAAAAAATATCCAATATACAAATATACAATCCACGCTGTTCTGTTTACACGCTGTTCTGTTCACTTCACTTCTGCTTTCTTACTTTCACTATCTTATGACCCTAAACTGCATTTTAACCTATAAACCTATAGTATTTTCTTTTAATAGTATCATGTGATTAAATTACAATTGGGCCTCCACCTCCTAAGGCCGGCTCTGCCCGCAACCACGTGTTTGTGAAACGAACTTTCTAATCCCACAGCCATGACTGATATGAAATTTCAAATAAATTATTTTACAGAACGTTTTATTTTTATTTTTAAATAATATTATTAGTAATTTATTCACATAGTTTTGTAAATAAAATTCCAAAATCTGATAAACTAAAACAGGAATTTAATGTTATTTTATTATCAGAACGACAAGGTATAAACTCCACTTATCAGTCGACCATTGCGACATAGACCTGCATTAAATATTTTATTAAAATATGATTGGTTGATAAACAATAAGTAATAATATATAGTAAGTAATCTTATCACTGCGCTCTGAGTTCAAATCCCGCCGAGGTCAACTTTGCCTTTCATCCCTCCAGGGTCTATAAAATATAGTACCAGTCAAGTACTGGAGTTGTTGGCCTTATGCTTATGTTAGAAACAATGGTCTATGGGAAGTAACTCAATACATCACATCGCCTATCTTATGATAAGATATATAGAAGATGATTTATTTTACACATGAGCGATCACAGGGGTAGACCACCACCATGTTCTTATGATAGGCATTATTCTGCCCAGTATCAGAACTTATTCAGTTTTGTATCTTGTTCCTTTGATAATCCACACGACCACTTCTTGAGGGGGCTCATTTGAAGATGGCTGCTCAACTATGTCTGGCACAGTCGGTTCTTCAGGCTGGGTTCATAGGACAGATGTGCAGCTCTCTGTTTGAACTGATTATCAGCCTCTACATTATCCGAATGGTAAACGAAGAAAGAGATACCTGCCAAACATAGTGTTCATTGTACACAGCTGAGCATTTAAGCTTAATCAGACCTTCTGATTGGAAGCTATGTTGACTGTAGCTCTTCAGTCGACACTAGTTGACTACAACGGAAAATAGCATGTTATTTGGAATAATATTTGCTTGTGCTACAGTATCAAGCTGGAAGTCGATGTTCTGTCTATCTTCTACTATGATCGAATGGAAATATTGACATGACGGATCATAGTCTTTCTGAGCGCTTATTTCTGACACACCTGTGGTTGTTTAGAATGACACAGATTGGCAAAATGATTTTGCTTATGGCATTTTGCGCGTGTTTTCCCGTTGGTAGGGCATTATTTAGGTGGATGAATCCTACCGCATTTACCACATGAATTAATGCAGTCATTTCTAGGGTTTTTATTCTGATCTTTGAATGGCGTGCTTTAAATTTTCCTGATTTGTTTTGTTTTCTCATATGTTATTTGTTTTGTGTCACGGTTGAGAATATTCAGTGATGCTTTTCACCAGTGTAGCGTTTATTTCAATAGCTTCACATTTATCAATAGCATTTTCAGTAATTCTTGGGTATCTTTACTTTCTATTCCGCATATGATCCGGTCGCTGATTAAATCATCCTGTAAATTGCCAAATTCACAGCCTTTAGCTTTCAGCTTAGTGTCAATTAGAAACGAGTCAAATTTCTCTGATGGTGACTGATTTCTACTGAAAAATATGTAACCGTCGTATGCAACCTTTTTTTAGGCCGACAATATTCTTGGAACTTTCTTTTGATAGCTATAATTTCGTTTTTGTCTTCTGGGTTTTCAAATTCAAGAGTTAAATACCTGTTGTTTCGATTCCAGCAACATAGAGGAATGTAGTAACTTGTAACTTTTCGTCTTTTTTAGTGACACACGCAAGCAAGCTAATAAATGTTATATTGTTGATCCCAGACCTCGTAGTTTTCCTCCAGATTTTCTTCAAAGCTCAAGTTTTTTGGTGGCTTCAAACTCATCTTGTTTAAACTGATTGAATCTTCTAAACATTTTTCATAGTACTTCACTTTTTACGTGATTTATAGAGTAAAACGACTTATGCGCGCATAAACTGCCGCGTGAACGAAGTTCAGCAAAACAAGATAAAAATTAAATGAAAGAAGATATAACTCATTTTTGTGTTCTAGTCTACTTTCTTTTTTGACGTGAGGGCAGGTTATCTTACTCTGACACCATGTTATGTCATGCTTTGTAGACATAAGTAGCAGACCTCTACTAAATATTTTATCAAAATAAAACGGTATATGGCAGATAACTCAATACATCACCGGTGTTATTTCTCCATTCACCACAAAACACACGATTCATGATAAAAAGTAATCATTTTGGTTGAGTAAAGATACATAACAGTCATTTTGTCACCCTTTCCCATAAGTGAACGGCCGTTTAGGTAATTGCTGCCGGAATTGATGGATGAAATACCGCAGTTATTGTAGTGTTCCTTTATCGTTTATATTGAGGAGAGAAAAAATAGAACTCTATACATGGGGCCAAAATCCTATCTACAATAACAGTCACGTTTCGTACAAAGAATATACTGTCCGTGACACCTGTCTTCGTTCATCCAATGAACTACTATACCGACATCGGTGGGGTTTAAACGCAGAAGTTAAAGGATGCAGACAAAACACCACAAGATATTTAATTCTTTTGTTCTTTTGTTTTGGTTTGGTTTGGTCTTGAAGAAGTGGCTGTAGTCATGGCCTTCACCCCAACCTCCGAGACGAGTCAGATCGACACGGTTAATGTTCATCTTGAATAGTTGCAATTTGACGGCTGCAGGAAAAACATAGGCATGGAGGGAGTTCTAGAGTTGTTTAGGTTCTAGGGAGGAGGACTGGGTGTAATGGCTTGTGCAGGGTCTATGGTTGAGGAGAGGAGGAGAGACGAGTAAGTCGTGAGTGCCTGAGTGAAGGTAGCACGAGACCAGTCAGCTTCGATGAGCATAAACCAGTGTAGGAGCGGTAATTAGGACAGAGAGGGAGAGAGATAGGGGGAGAGGGAGGCTACAGTGCGTTTGTGGGCCATAGGTTGGAGTGTGTTAGTGGGTAGCATCATGCCAATCAGTCATGTGGTCGTTTTGGGGTGTGTGGTCTAGTGAGTTGGAGCCTGAAGTATTTTCTGGCCTTGAAAAAAAAAGCCAGTCTTTGTGATGCAGTCTGTGTAAAGTTGAAGATGTAATTTATCCAGGAGAGATCTTCAGTGATATTGAGGCCTAGCATTTGTAGAGGCACTGAGGGTTCTAGCTGTGTTTTGTCCAGGTTTAGGATGGGGAGGTGGAGGTGGGTAATGTGACGCTCTACCGTTTCTGCCACTTACCGCTCCTTACCTCAATTGCTTCAACAACTATATGGCTATCCTCGGACAGAAAATAAATAGTTAATAGTGTATCTGCTGTGAGTCCAATCATGAAGTTGAGCCGTTCTGATATGTCTCTATTCTTTCTTATTTATTACTTATATCAAGAAGGTATTGATATCAGTTGCTTCATATTATCGGCATAATATTCACACAGTAAATAGTTTATATCCCATAGTAATTAGCTTCAACTATATTCTTGCTTAATATGGAGGCTGAAATATACCATCATTACTTCGAAACCAGTAAGGGAGCCTCTACAAAGTCACTCGACCTGTTAGAAATAGCAGCCAAATCTTCATCCAATATACAACCTCTCCATTCAGTAATTGTCGATCCACGGCTGTATGAAAGCCTCAGCATGCCGTCCCCGACTTATCTATGCTGGTTGCAGGCGGAATTTGAACTCAGAACGCAAAGAGCCGGAACAGAAACCGCGAGGCGTCCGACGCACTAACAATTCCATCAATCCCCCACCCTGGACTGTTACTTTCTTTATCGATATCCCTAAATGACGAAGGGCAAAGTTGACTTCGGCGGAATTTGAAGTCAGAGCGCAGAGAGCGTGAAAGAATACCGCAAGACATTCTATCCAACGCTCTAACGACTCTGCCGATTCTCCTCCTTTATACAAGACTTAAAAAAACGAATAACATTCAAAGAACACAAAGACAACTTCGACAAGTAAGCCCGTAAAAAAGGGTGATGGTGACGGCTGGAAAGACTTTCATCGTAGGTCTATCCGGTCAAGCGTGACCTTGGGCTAAACAACAGCAACCGTCTTTACTTGAATTACCAATGGGACATAAATTACAGAGGATACCACATCCA
This sequence comes from Muusoctopus leioderma, assembly GCA_027124095.1. Classification (NCBI taxonomy): domain Eukaryota; kingdom Metazoa; phylum Mollusca; class Cephalopoda; order Octopoda; family Octopodidae; genus Muusoctopus; species Muusoctopus leioderma. The sequence goes on along the minus strand of JAOPJM010321053.1, from coordinate 295 downwards.
TATATTACGGGATTAGTTATATGTATGAGTAGCATTGCTCATATCTTACTTCTTAGTAGGACAAAATCCCTATCTTTGTTACTTGATTTAGTGATCTAATTACTCATAGGCTGGGAATTTTTTTTTAATGAGTAATAAACAGCGATTGCATAACGGCTGGATAAAATACACGCACACACGCGATTGCATAACGGCTGGATAAAATACACGCACACACACAGACATATGTATGTATGTATGTATGTATGTATGTATGTATGTATGTATGTATGTATGTATGTATGTATGTATGTAT
>JAOPJM010320948.1:0-11845 GCA_027124095.1 Muusoctopus leioderma | reverse complement strand
TATTAATTTGGCACTAATGTTTTATATTTTACGAAAGGAGAAATGAGATGCTGTTTTCTGAGGACATTAACAGTGTAAGTAAAATGAAATAGCTTGAACAAGGAATCAAAACCAAGTTGCTGGAAGCTTAACCTCTTGTCCTGTAGCACATACCAAAATATATATTAATATATTAATATTTCAAGGGCAGTGGGTTGGCAGCATCGTTAGAGTATCGGACAAAATGCTTTGCAGTATATATTCCGGCTCTTTACATTCAGAGTCTAAATCCCACCGAGGTCAACTTTGACTTTCATCCTTCCGGGGTCGATAAATAAAGTACCAGCCCAGTACTGCTGCTGCTAATAATAATAATATTGATTTTTTTAAATTTGCCACAAGGGTAGAATTGATTAGCCATTTACCCCAAAGAGCTCTGGGGTACGGCTAATGCGATCCTCCTGTCGTCTCTCTGGGCCAACTTTTTTACTTCTTCCAGGTCTACCCGTTTCTCTTTTAGAGAAAGACCTGCTCAACTATTCTAGTGGATCTTGCAAAGGAGCCGGCCTTTGCAGCGCTCTTGCCGTAGCTGGTCTTCATGCTACTGCTACTGTCGCTGTTGGTGGTGCCGGCAGCCACAGTGGATGTGGTATTGGTGGTATTGGTGATGGATGCAATAGCGTTTTTCTGGTCATTCCAGCTACCATACTATCTGGGGAATTATTCTTTGTTGGAATTCTTTTGTTGATTATTGTTTTTTATTATTTCTTTTTACACGCCGTATATGTAAACCGCCACTGTATTGTATTGTATCTTGTCCTTGAACCGTCCCTCTTTGTCTTTGGGGTCGATTTAATTGACTTACCCCTCCCCTAAAATTGCTGGCCTTGTGCCAATATTAGAAAGAATTATTATGTAATTATGTAATTATTATTAGAAAGAATTATCATGCCTATTTTTTCCATAACCGATCCTGTGTTAACACCCAGTATTTTTGTAATTTGTCCTTGTAATGTCCCCTTCATCCGCTGCCCTGTGGCAAATAAAAGAAATCCTTATTATTATCATTATATGGCGGCAAAGTCGTTAGCGCGTCGGACAGAATGTCTTGCAGTATTCGTTCTGGCTCACTGCGCTCTGAGTTCAAATCCGGCCGAGGTCAACTTTGCCTTTCATCCTTCCGGGGTCGATAAAATATAGTACCAATCAAGTACTGGGGGTTGTTGGCCTCGTGCCTATGTTAGAAACTATTATTTTTTTTTTTTTTTCAAATAGTTTTAGTATTATTTCATGCACTACCGAGCGCAGCTCTGTGGGCCTTTGGGTACGTGCAGTGTTTTGTTCTGGGTTTGTGCTTTCTATTGTATTTAAAGTAGCCCTACGTAATATCCGTCCAGTGTCTAGTCTTGCTATTTTCTTTATGTCGTGCATATTTGTAAGTCCTGTGATTTTGGTTAAGTATTTGTCCGCATCTCTTTTAATCATTCACAAGGCACCTAATATTATAGGGATTGTTACTGTTTTCAGTCGCCACATTCTGCTTATCTCTATTTCCAAATGTTTATATTTGGATAAATTTTCCATTTCTTTCAGAGATAGATTATCGACTGTTGGGACTGATACTTCGATTAGTAGGCATTTCTTTTCCTGGTGGTCCTCCACAACAATATTCAGTGGATTAGCCTTGATCTCCCTGTCTGTGTGGATTGGTATATCCCAGAGTATGGTCGTTTTATCATTCTCTAAAATCTTTATACCATTTCTTTTCTGTCGGTATTTCATATTACTGGCATAATTTCCAGTGTATGAAACGCTCACATCTATCATACCTGTATACCCATGCTCTTAATCATGCCTGCAGGTATATTCTTTTTTGCTTAAGGCTGGACAACCAGAGAGAATGTGATTATTTTTTCTTCACAACCTCCACATATCCTACAGTTACTTTGTGTATTCTGCTTGATTACATGTCTTTGGTAGTTTCTGGTGGGAATGCTTTGATCCTATGCGCCGTGATCAAGAATCCCTCAGACTCAGCTTTGAGTCCTGCGCTTCTCAGCTAATACTGAAATGTTTCTATTTCCCCCTCTGTTCAGTTTTCTTAGGTATTGGCCACGCAAGGACTTTTCTTGCCATCGTTTTAGCACGACATTCTGTAGCTACATTTTTAGTTTTTAATTCGTTGTTTTTCCTTTCTCCTTACAACTGTATGTTGTTACTTCAGCCTCTGTTTTATATGTTTGGCTTCCTTGAAGATAGAAAACAGGTTTTTGTTTCGTTCGTGGTTTGTACCTATTTGTATTACTTTTTCATTATTCTTTACTAGATATTTTTATAGTCCTACAGTGTATATTTTTATAATAGTTTTCTAGTTAGGGAAGGCGTCTTCCACCCTGTATTTTTGTTAAATACAGTCTTTTGGTGTCAGATTTTAGGTGGTCCATACAATAATTTTTTTTCCTGTTTTTTTTTGTCTAGTCTTTCTAATTCACTTACCGTCTAGTTGAGAATATCATAACTATAACTATAACTTATTACTGGAACAGCTAGAGTATTGATGCATTTTTCTTTATTTTTGCATTTAACCTGGTTTTAAGTATTGATCTAATGCGGCTATAGTAATCCGTCCTAAACTTTTCTTTCATTTGTGTATGTTGTACTCTGTCTAGTTCATTGACTCCTAAATATTTGTAAGTCTGTGTTTGGTCTAAATATCTTACCTCGGTTTCTTTATCAAACATAATATTAGTGTTCTTAATTATTTTTTCTGACTTCAGTGTTGCCTTGACGTATTTTTCTAACCTTAATCTCTCATCAATTTATCTAGTAATTTCGTATACTACCTGTAGCTGTGTTTCTAGTTGCTTATCATCTACAGCATACAACTTGAGGTCGCTCATATGCAAAAATAGTTGCTTGTCCTCCCATAGCATTCGTATCAAAGTCCAGTCTGGTTTAATATGTTGGTTAAAGGTGTTAGCATCAGGCAGTTTACTTACGACTGCTGACCAATCACTGTCCAGTACTAACATGTGCAATACATTGCTTATATGATTCAAAAGGCAATAACATTTCACTAATAAGCTCACAGTTATGAATTTGATTTGTTATTATTTATTCTATGTTAATAGGTATTTTTCGAAGCATTGAAATAGCGTTCTTTTTATTCATGATTAGAGAAATACATAAAAGTTTTCATTCTTTAAACAGTATTGGACAGTAATCTGTATTGCACAGTAACCAGTATTACACAGTAACCACCAGTGGACAAAACAAATATTGGACAGTAACAAGTATTAGACAGTAACTAGTATTGAACAGTAACCACTGTATTGGAGAGTAACATGCATTTGACAGTAACCAGTATTAGAGAGTAACCAGTATTGGAGAGTAGCATGCATTTGACAGTAACCAGTATTAGACAGTAACCAGTGTTCGACAGTAACCTGTATTGAATAGCAACCACTGTTAGACAGTAACCACTATTAAAGTAACCAGGATTAGACAGTAACCTGTATTAGACAGTAACCAATATTAGATAGTAATCACTATTGTACAGTAATCACTACCTATCCAACAGTCTAACAATGGAATACGTTTTTATTGTTTTGTTTAAATTTGCATTGTGCATATTTTATCATTAGCATTATTCGTGTCACCGGAGATTATGAGTTTGAATTAATCCATATTTTCGTCCATAAATTCCGTTAAATCTCTCGTATCTTTTCTTTATTTAGTTATTTTTAGAATCTTCACCGTGCAGTGTTTCGAGTTCTGCTATATTAAATCCGTCCATTTTGAGGATGTATCCAAACAGACTGCAAAAAAACCTCGCTAATATGTCTCCTGAATGCTTTTATCAGTTTAGGGCCCGTGGTTTCGTCCATGTTCCACGTTCTAACTACCTATATATTTAAATAACTTATCAAATTGTTTGATTGATATCTGTCAGTTGGCAGGAAATGTCAAGTCACACATTCTTATTTGTATGTGTCTATGAAAATGTTTCGATGTTCATTTTCATTTGTTCATCAAAATTATAGTTCCCTTCTCTCGGTAAGCTACAAATCCCTTTCTAGCTGACTAGATAGTATTTTGTATAAAGTATTAACCTAATATTCTCCAACATTTCACATGATATGTTAGTGCAACAAACTAATTTAGAGTGGTAGTTTTAGAACCAATCATATCCACTGTTTTCGAAGCGAAACCTCTCAAGATTAGAACTGAGGTACGTAGTTATATAACCAAATATTTCGAAAACCACAAAAAGAAATGTAAAACCATGGTGTAAGTGTGGAATTTACAAAGTTCGTATTTGTTGACCATTTCTGTTTTCTATTAGTTTATTTTAGAAATCTGATGGAGACTTGAGTTATACAACAGCATATGTTTTTCGTTGGCTGTCGCAATGAATTATATCCGGTTTGTTATGTTTACATATTTTAGATGCTCTGGTTGGTCAATTCCACCAATATTCTCCTCTGCACTGTTATCCTTCCTACAAACTGCATTGTTTCGTATGTTTTATAGTATATGCCACTGCTAATGTTGTGGACCACATCTTCTAAACTTTTTCACACTCCTGGCTCCATTGCCTGCATTTCATGCCATGTAGTGCATGAGGTATCTGTATGTCTTTTCTTCCTCTTAAATGGCAAAATATTCAAAATGAAATCAGGGTAGCTGTCAGTGGTACAGGTATAGGCTGCCCTGCTAATTTACGCTAATGTCACCCTCATGCTTCCGTGTAACATAACCGCTGTATATAACTTTCTACAAATCTTCTTTCTTGTGTTCTTTGAAGTAAACTTATTTAATTACTCAGAGTTTGCATTCCTGATAGTCTTCTCATTAGAATATATTAAATAGCTCTTTTTCAATCTTCATAACATTATTCCTCCCACAAAGACTTTTTCCATTAATTAACTACAAGAATTAACTAGTTTTTAGCAGGCATATAAAACAGTATGTATGTATGTATGTACGTATGTACGTACGCACGCACGCATGTATGTATGTATGTATGTATGTATGTATGTATGTATGTATGTATGTATGTATGTATGTATCTATGCATGTATGTATGTGCACACATATGTATAAATGTCATTGCATGTGTGTATCTGTATGTTTTTATTTATGTATGTGTACATGTACATATGTTTGTATGTCTATACGTGTGTATATGTCTATATGTGTGTATACTTGTATATATACACGTGTGTATATGTACCTATTACTGGCTAAACGTCTGGAATGGCATGTAATTGTAATTTCTTAATTAGCTGTGACCTTTCTGGGTTTTTTAACCCAAGCTTCTCAAGATTGGTGCTGAGGGAGTTAGTTACATAACCAAGTGTCCCAATAGTTACAGGTATAAATCTAAAAGTTATAATCTGAATGGTGTATCTGTAGATTTCTCATTAGTTCCACATAGAAGTTTTCTTTTTATTTTATCTTTAACATTATGTTAACGTCTGCTGGACAGCTGATTTCTTCTACTCTGCACACTTTCTTTTCTTTTCCCAGATCATTATGTCAGGTTCGTTATGTCTATATTTTACAGAGATTTTGACTGGAATATTCCACCGGTATTCTTTCATATTATGAATGAGTATGCGCTCTACATCACTGTAACTTCCTTTTTACGGATTGGGTTGTATAATGTTTTGACCACGACATCATGTCCAATATGTAGATAGTATCGTGATGACATTTTCGGGCAGCTGCTTTATGATGTGGGTGACATCTTCGGTGTTAATTGCCCAGAGCCTACATCGGTTGTCACATCTAGGTGTTTTACCTGCATCTCTATCCTTTTTGTGCATCAGTTATTTTGTTGTTATTTCCTGTTCCTGGATTGCAAAAGCATATCCATCAGAGTGAGAGCTAATATACTGATTGTTGGTCCAAGATAGACTACTTCGGTTATCTATGTTATTGCCACTTTGAAGTTTTCTGACATTATAGTCATGCATGACCTTCTGTTGATAAGCAGAAAGCATTTCATCTGATGTTCTGTTGCGGTAGAGCTCTGCATGTTCCCTTGATCTGCATCCTTGGTCATCAGTCAGTGAATACTTCCCGAGGAGCTCCTTTCCAACTCTCATGATGCTATTTGCCTCATATATGCAAACTTGATCCATGGATGTACTTCGACGCTTGGTAGTTACTAGATGTGGTCGAAGGGATATGATGCGATATCCAAAGGCAATTTGAATCGATGTTAAACTTCTGCCTCCTTGTTTTCGTTTTCGGCAGAGGCGGTCAATATTACTATTGATGCGGAAATTCCTTGCGGTGGTTAATAGTTTTCGGGTCTTAGCATCAATGGCTTGGATCCAATCGAGTGTCCTAAATGTTGGTATGAATACAAGTACAGTAAACGCATTGTGGGCCACTGATTTATTGTATGACAGAGCTCACAGGACCATATTTGTCATCCGGGTGTTATATTCTCTGGTTACGCATTCCTTGTTAGAAGTATAGGGTATATTTTAATTCATCCCTAGGTACCTGTAGCATTCATCGTCAGATATCGGAGAAATAATCAGGTCATTGATAGAGGAGGTGTTCTTAGACTGGCTTGTAGGTTTCCATCGTTTTACAACCAAGTAGGATCATCTTGACCAAACACCATCGTTATATCCTTTGAGAATGTCGAAAAAGCTCAAGGCAGTTCTTCATAAAATAAATATTTGTCATATAATTTTAGGTCATCTACATAAAAGCTATGTGCCAGGTTAGTATTTCTGTCTTCCTGCGTACCCTTCAGATTTTCTCAGCGAAAAGGATAACGGGTTCACTGAAAGTATAAACAGCATCCTTAAAATATACCCTTTAAAATATACCTCTGCGGTATTTTATCATATCAGTGACAATATTTACTGTATTTAGCTTGAAGATGGTGACCTGGTGACCCAGGGCAAAACCAGGTTATCGATGGCCCTGACTATGGTCTCTGGAACTTTAGCAAGTCGAAGGGCCTCTTGCATCCACGAGTGGGGAACAAAATCAAATGCCTTCTTTTAATCCAGCTAGACTGTAACCAAGTTCCTCCTATGAGGCTGCACCTCTGAAATCACAGTTTTGTAAATTAGAAGTTACTCAGTACAACCCCAAACTCCTTTCTTTCCTTGCTGTAATGATATTGTTACTATCACAGTGATCCTGGAGGCTGTGTACATTTTATATTTTAAATTCTGGCATGCAATTGGTCGGCAGTTCTTCGCCATGTGAGTTGGATTGGATTTGGGGTATCAAACTTGTTTCTGCCAATGCCGACCAGCCTGGTATATTTATATTTATTGAGAGCTTGGTGGTAAAGTTCAATAAGATATCACCCGATAGAAGGTCAAATTTTGTACCAGTAGCCGATAATCAAGTCTTTACCTGGTGCTTTCTTATCCTGGAGTTATTGTATCATAGCCTCAAGGGTATCACAATTGATACGATATGCTTTTGGTGTGATGCAAGGACAGTGCTTCATTCGGATTTCTCCTAGCCAAATTACACTCTGGTTAAACTTCTTTTTCTCACTCCAGATTCTCCTCCAGAATGAATCTGTATCTTCCTGAGAAGGAGCCTCTGCAACTTTTCTAAACCATGAGAAGGAGCCCCTGAGAAGGAGCCTCTGCAACTTTTCTAAACCATGAGAAGAGCCTCTGAGAAGGAGCCCCTGAGAAGGAGCCCCTGAGAAGGAGCCCCTGAGAAGGAGCCCCTGAGAAGGAGCCTCTGCATACTATCACAACTCTGTAGATTGCTGATAGATTTCGACTGAATTTCTTGTTAATTATTTTTCTTTCTGCTACTCTCTTCCAATGTCGGGAGTTTCTCACTGTCAGCTTTTAAATCCTGTTTGAGGGTTATCAATTTGTTCTCTAGTGTTCTATTACTATTTCCAAATATTGTTTCTATTTTATTTTTCAATAAATATTTTTATTTGATAGTCTTCTGTAGATCAGAGATCTTTATCTCCATTTTCCAAATCCATTATGACTTTTTTTTTTTATTGTTTTGCGGTTGTTTTCTTCTTTGGTAGTTTCAAGATACAGCTTAGCGGTTGTGGAAAGCGCATATAAACATATTTGCCAAAATGAAGTGACGTTACTCTGTTGGGAATATTCCCTTCTTATATCATTAATGCCTGTTAACATTAACAGAGTAGGTCTCATGTCAATACTAATCAAATATGGTCTAGCTTGTAGCGGAAGCTTTAAAAATGAAAGTTTTTCTTGAAAAATTTCATTAAGAATCCATTTCAATTGTTTCTATTTTTGATGTTAATTTATTATTGGTGTTGATTGTTTTATTGTGAAATATTTCAGCTCTGTTCGTCCCAGTATATTTTCATTCTATTCATATAATCAACAAAGGGATCTTTTTTGCCATGTTATAGCAATTACATAAGCCATTATTGAGTTCATATTTTTTTTAAATGTACTCTATAGTTTCAGTTTATTCTATAACTAAAACTTATAACCTTCTAAATTTTTCGATATTGTTTTTCTTCGATTCTTCTCTGCTGTTGTTATGTCGTGTCCAGCCATATTGTTTGTAGCGAATCTCTGTATGCTTAATTCAAGTTTGAGACGAATATTCATACGATTTTGAATAAGATGTTTCTTCGATGAATGTGATCAGAAGAATAGCCTGTTATTTAATAAGGCTGATAGCTGTGGCATTCATTTTGGAAATATCATTCATCGCACATTAAATGAATAGTTTCCCACGCCAAGTATGCGTCTAGTCACGCCGAGTGTATGTATGCATGTGTGTATATATATATATATATATATATATGTATGTATGTGTGTGTGTGTGCGTGTGTGCATGCGTGTGCGTGTGTGCGTGTGCGTGTGTGTGCACGTGTGTGTGTGTATGTATATATGTATGTATGTTTGTGTATGTATGTGTATGTGTGTATGTATGTACTTATGCATGTATGTGTGTATATATGTTCATGTGTATGTACGTATATATGTACGTATCTATGTATGTGTATGACTTTGATATAGTATCGTTTACTCCTGCCTTACTGTCTGTACCTATTATATAGGATAGTGGGATTATTATTTTTTACAATCTACTATTTACTTTAGTACATATTTTTCATCTTTGATACTGATTTACAGCTATAAGGCCTTTCGTTCGCTATTTAGGCTGAATATTTTCAGCGTCGCATAGCTTTGATCTTTGTTACACTCAGGTTTACTTAACCTTTTCAGAAACTGATTGTGTGATGATTTTATTTCCCACTTGGTGTTCATTATGATCTGTACCGTACTTTTGATGTCTATTCGCGAACCTTTGAATTTAGTGTTTCAATGTGTTTGCTGAAGTGTCCTGTGTTGGTGGTGTATTTGAGTTCCCTAGCGTGTGAGTTTTTGGCGTGCCTATATCTAGAATACCTACCTATTGTGGAGTTTGATTATTTGTCTTTATGTATATAATGGGGCTTTTAGTATTATTGTTTGTGTGGAAGAGTTATTTTTAGTAACATGCCTTGTTTTCTTTCAAGCTCTGAGTTCAACTCAATTTGTAAATATTTTGTAGGATGTCTCTAGTTACCTTAAGACCGCTGCCTGCCTTTGGATGTGGCATTTTGTATTAATAGAGAATGTTCTTGTTTTAACGTTTATATAGTATTTTTATACTAGTTAAGATACCATACGGTTGCATTGGTAGCTAGATTGAATTCCTTGATCAGAATGCCCTCTTTGTAATAGTCCTGTCTTTGCGATTTACTTCCTTTGCGTATATTTCCACGTCGTATTTATTCTCAAGAATAGTTCCCACGTGTATTTATGTTCTTCCATCTTCTAGTTCTTATTATTTTCAAATATTTTGCAAAGAAGTTTTTGTACACTTTTCGACTCAAAATTATTTTCAGAGGCAATTAGTTTCACAATTTGGTTTTCGATACTCTATTAAGATGGGTGTTCTTTATATACAACAGCTTGTTGCCTCTTCTTCTTCTTCTTCCTATGCTACAGCTACTTCCTGTTTGAATTCATTGGTTTACTCAGTGGGATCAGTACCAAGCAGAGCAGAAGATATGAAAGTTAGTTACCATGATTCACTATATTTCGAATGTCAACTCATCAAAATTCTAGTTATCAGTTTACGGACTGTAGTTTCGTCCATGTTCCATATTATTTCTACCTGAATATTTAAATAACTTATCAAATTGTTTGATTGATATTTGTCAATCGGCAGGGAAAGTCGTGTCACTCCACCTTACCATCGCAGCTTTCATGAAACCCACACCCATTGGTGGCCATTTGAACGCGTTCTGTTGATTACTAGATACATACGTTATAATATAATGTCGTACTTCTGATTTATAATCTTTTTAGACAATACTCAGGCCTTTCTTCCACTTCCATCAATCCTCTAATATTGTTTTGGTTAATCGGGAACCGAGCCTTACGTCTATATGACACATATCTACGTTTATTTTGTTCCCTGGAAAAACTATGAGCTCGCTTCTTTCTTTCATCGTTGAATAACAAAAAGAATGTTGTTCTTCTCTAGATGTTGATACATCTTCTTACTGATTACCATTTTTACTCTTTTACTAATATTGGTCGAGAATTCAGTGAATTTCTTCTTTGCTGGTTTATCTAACAAGACTGCTATGCTCTGTGCTACTTTCCACTCTAGCTCTTTTATTTGAGCATCATTGAAATATTATTAATCTATGTACGTCTTTAGAGCATGTGAATACTTAATCCCAAAATTTAGGATCTTAACCGCTCTAGGAATTATCCGATTATTTTTCCTATTCTGGTATGTCTCATTTATTGATTTATACATATTTATCCATGATTTGGAGGTAATTTAGCCATTTTCCTTAATTTCGTTAAGAAATCCATTTGTATTGTAACTTTTCACTTCTCTACTACATTTCGTGTTATTGTTACAATTGTTGTTGTTTTTTTTTTAAATTCCAAGTACAGGCTGTAACCATTCAAGAAAACCATATTAGTAATATATTAATTAACTAGATAAACATGATTGATATATTGCAGCAACCAACGTTTCCCTACTAGGTTGTTTACTACATATAATATGTATTTTGTGGTGTAGATGTAATTGTGACCTAAGTCAACTACATTGTGGTCATTACAATAGACCACCACACAGGGAGGAATTCGATGTCTATTGACGAGACGTTTTTACTTATACATCTCCACTCTGGGCAACACTTGGCTATATTTGGACTGCGTGCATTAGGTTAAAATGAAACTATTTAAGTGGTACACTGATCATGAGCGAGAGAGAGAGATAGAGAGGGGGGGAACAAAGAGAGAGACACAGACAGAGAGAGCGAGAGAGTGTGGGAGAGAGTGACTGAGAGAGGAAGAGAGTGACTGAGAGAGTAAAATACTAAGTTACTAAATACTATATATTTTCCAGTATAATTTCAATATTTTCATCATCAACAACAACAACAACAACAACAACAACAACAGTTCGGACCAAGCAAGTGAAGATTACGGAGTAGGTAGACTGGGGTGTTTTCGTGGCTAAAATCCAGTATTTCATAGTATATAACACAGTAATGTCACAGTAATGTCACAGTATATCAAACATAGCGCAAACATAACAACAGATATTGCAGTAGTGTTTATATTACAATTTCATCATATTATACCAGTGATATCACGGCGGATATAGTATATTATGGTAATATCATATTACATCAACTATGTCAAATTGCAGAGTAAGTATTACATCATAGCAGTATCACATTACATTAACTATATTACACTATTAACAATAGGCTGGACAACACCCATAAGTTATTTGTGCATTGGCTAATTAATGGCCAAACAGTCATATAAATACGCAAACATAT
>JAOPJM010319922.1:0-11849 GCA_027124095.1 Muusoctopus leioderma | reverse complement strand
TTTATATATATATATATTTATATATATATTTATATGCGGATGTGGGTGTGCGTTTGCATGTTTATATGTGTCGATGTGTGTTCGCATGTACGTGTGTATTTAAATATCAGTACTGTTAAGTAAATATGATTACCAATTATAACAGCATTGACAATTTTGACTGACACAACAATACGAAAACTAAACGAAATCCACTAAAACAAACAAAAAACAGTAACTATGCTTAGAAAATAGTTCGCTGTGCGCTTTCATTTAATTACATGCTGTTATATCATGAACACTTATGTTTCAGTTATCAATAACAATAGAAACAATGCATTAATACTTTCATTGTTATTTGACAAGTAACATTGTATTTCCTGAGAAATATTGTTTTAAAACGAGAGTAGAACACGCACACTACTGTAGAAGTTACAAAACAAACCGAGGTTTGTTATTATATCTGGAGAAGAATATGACACCTGGATCAATCTTGTTACTTGCCAACTTCAAATTTCACAGGTCCTCTTTTTCAGTGTTGTATCAATAAATGTGTATGTTCACAGAACATTTATATTACAAGAAATCAAGCGAGCACCGGACTAAATTAATTGTAAAGTTTCCTTTCGCAATAAGTTGAGTGGAAATATATATATAACAGTGGTAGAATTTGCCATTTATATTTCCGTATCCACCAGAATAACTACCGGACTCACAACTGAAAATGAGTGACATAACTTTAAATAGTACTTGAAAACAAGCAGCAACCGACGAATTGGGGCTTACCAAATGTAATCAAAACATATTGGGTAACGCACGATACAATACAAACCGCTGGGAGATATAATCTTGCTGAAGGTACTGGCGTAGCTAACAATCGACTACTCAGAAGACAGAAACTCCGGTCTACTGGTGGTGATCGAAATTAATACTGGCGCAACGTCGATCTAATTCTAGACAGGTAGCATGCAGTTTCTATTGGAGTCCCATGAGAACTGTGCTAGTTTTCAAAATTGAGTACGAAGGGCTGCCCACGGACAGGAGAAACAATCATCGATGCTCAAGGCTCAATTATTCCGAACCTATATAACCATCCGTGTCAAATGTGTGAGTATGTTGGGAACCTACTCAACTTTTACTCGTCTACTAGCCAACCATGCATAGACTCCACAGATATCTTCCCTTACACATGTAATATAAATGAATCATCGATCGCAGAGGTGCATGTAGTTATCCACAAACTGAAGAACAGGAAAGCTTCGGGTGAAGATGGTATGCCTATCGGGATCTTCAAAACCATTCCCAGCACCTTGGCTTCCTGGTCGCTCTTTGTGTTCACTCGTGTCTGGGACACGGAACCTCCTCCACAAGACTCGATGGACGCAGTTCTCCCTATTTTTATAAAGGTGGACATGCTTTCTTGGAGAAATTACCGGTGCATCAGTTTGATAGTTCAATATATTCACTATCATTCTACTACGAAGATTTCAACATGAGCCTGATCAACGCACTCAACCAAATCAGTATGGCTTTCGTCAAGACCGACTCTGCACAGATACATTTTTCACTTATTGTTTTTCACTTATTGTTCGCTGTTGGTAACTCCAATCATATTCCCAAGATGGGCTTGGGAATATAGTTGGAGTTACCAACAGCGAAAGATTATTTACTTTGTGGATTTATAGTAACATTTGATTCTGTCGATAATAGCGCACTCCGGGATATTTTGTTATTGCATGAAGCTGCTGAATGTAATTACAGCACATTACGGCTGTACATGAGCAACGATTCACTGATATGGCTAAGAATATCTCCACTGCGCATTGTTATTATGTATCCAGCAGGGCTGTGTTCTGTCTCCAACCCTCTTCAACTATGTCATGGACAGGATCAATGAACGTACTCTGGTGGATTTCATCGTCTATGACGTCACGATAATTGGTGATAACGTCATTGATGTCCAATGAGCAATTACACTCCTCGGTGTATATGTGTTTCATTTTGGCATGGAAATTAATGCGGCCAAGAAAAAGATTGTATCCACTGGCATTTCGTCCTCTGGAAGGGTGCCCATCATATTCAGTAGCGAGATTCTGAAAGAGATTCGATCAATTTAAGTACCTTGGCGCTACCTTCACTGTCATAGGCCAAGTGAAAGATGTGATAGTTGTCAGCAACAATACTGCACGCCGCATTGCATTATGTCGTCTTCAAAGCCGGCATTGGTCTGTGACGGAGACCCATGTAGCCACAACGATTCGCTTCTACGAAGTGCTCGTTCGCCTCATTCTACTGTAGAGCTGCAATTAGGGGCCAATGAGAGCCGTATACTGACACAAGCTAGAAGAATTCATTTTCTTTTTCCTTCGCCGTATCTTCCTTGTTCGCGTTTGGATTTTGCGTTACACCGTCGGACAAAATGTTTTGCGGTAATCTTTACGGATTTTTATGTTCAGAGTTCAAATCCCGCTCCGGTCAAATTTACCTTTCGTCCATCTGAGATCGATAAAATGAAATAGTGAGATCGACTTAATCGACAGCCCATATGTGCCAATATGCAATGTGATAGCTTGGTACAGTAGAGCCTAAATATACGCTCAACTGTGAAGCTCCAACAACAGTTGAAGCGTAACACTGTTAGGAGTACACTATCGACACCTCAATATTATTTTTTATCTATAACACCTTATATTACTACAAAAGCAATACGCACACATCCTAAAAATTCATTCACACATACATACACTCACACATACACACACTCTCACACAAACACTCACACGCCCGCTCTTTCTCTCTCTCCCTCTCTCTCCAGCGGGTCTCATTAATAAAGGGTACAAGTGATCAAGAATTAAGTTAGAAGGTAAGCAAACACCATTAAAATTACAGGCACATATAATATATCTTCCAGTATTTAGTTAGGTCGGGTTGGCTTTTTGAGTTCAAATCACACTCGAGTCACTGAATTTGCTTGTAATCCTTCCCGGATTAAATAAGTTAACGTTTTCCCAGTTAATGCTGCGGTTTATACAATTGAATTGACTCCTCCTCCCAAATGTGTAGCTTTGTACTTTAAGTTATGTGTAATTGTGTTAGAAATCAATATTAATTTAAGTAGCAAATCGGAAGATACCAGGTCCTTTAGAGATGTATATAATATGCATTGTAGTAATAAATTACGTCCATTTGAGATTATGAATTCAATTCCCACCGGGGTTGATTTGCCCTTCATACTCTGTGCACTGAGTTCAAATCCCGTTGAGTTCACCTTTGACTTGTTATCATTTCGGGATGGATAAATAAAGTACCAGTGTGTGGTGGTGCACTGGTGGAATTCTCGGATCGTCGGACTATCCGTTCCATCTATTTGCGTTCTGAGTTCGAATCATGCCATGACTTACATGGGTTTTAGACTTCATCTGTCATCCGGTTCAACAGCACAACTCTTCCCGATGGTGCCGTTAGCGGTGTCCAGTTTATTGCAAGAATTCGTGCTGGATTCCAGTCTGAGGATACCTTCCTCCCACCAGTCTCGGAGGCCCTGAACAAAATGGTCATTGGCACTGCCGTTTCTCCAGCCTAACTGATCAAAAATACCACATTTTTAGAAGTATCTACGAACACATTTTCTAATATATCCTTCCATGATCTAGGATGGTAGGATGTGATTTGAATGAAATTTGGCTGAAATTTCTCTCAGATTAATAGAATGTATAGAGACTATCTCATTGGTTGTTACATGTTCTTAATTGTTGTTAATAATCAGTATTTAGACTTGATTTGATAATGCAATGTCCCACGATTGCTCGTTCTTGAATTACCTTCAATACCTTAAACATCATATTGCCTGACGCGCGTTGTAACAGTGAGCATGCCGTTTTCTGTTTTTGCCCAGACGACCAGCTGCATGCCGTATATTTTCATTGGGGCTCATTGGAGGCTACACACTAAAATAACAGCAAATTCATATTGTGTTTAGAGGCGAAGAAAGATTACGCAGAACTCAAAAAGAACTTAGGATGTGATTACTTTTCCTCCCATCGAACTTGACAAAATGTACACCAATGATATACGAGGTACTATTTCATCGACTATATCCTATCCTTAGCAAAACTTTCAGCACAACCAAAAATGAATATTTACGAATTATCCATTCAGACGTCAACGTTTAAATGTTGCCTTTTATTGCTACAGGACAGAACAAAATAACAGCGACATTATTAAAAAAGGGTGGTGAAATGGCGTAGATGATAGATCGTTCGACAAAATACCTTGCTGTCTTGAGTTACGTCTCTCTACTTTCTAATTTACCGCTCATCATTTCGAGCTCGATAAAAATACTGCCAGTCAGGTACTGGGGTCAATATAATCGACTATATTCCTCACGGAAATTGGAAGTATTTTGCGTGAAGTATTAGGCCTAGCGAATAAATCAAAATCGATTTTTTAGCAATATGTTGCAAGTGAATGTTGTGTATTCTCTTAACAACCTTGTCAATCATATTTGACTTCTCCAAACAATATATTATTTATTTCCTCACTGTTGCCTTCTAAGAGATATGAAGATTGATTTCAATTTTGTTTATTGGAGAGCAAACAAAATATTTTTTGTACGATGATATTTTTTTGCAATATTGGCAAAGATTTCACATTTACATAAAGATAAAAGTTATTGTTTTTACATATATACCTCTTTGGATTTAAAACCTTCACAATATAGGTCACTGCTGGTGAATTGAAACATTGTTGGTACTGCAGACGATGAGTCGTCAGTGGCGAAATATTCTGTCACAGATAATGCGCTATGTTAGCCTTTATTTAACGTAAGATATGTCTGTCTTGCATAGTCAATACACTTTCAGTGTTCAAACATTTTCTGGCACTAAAAAGGAAATGTATTGCAGCACAGCTTTGAGACGGTAGTATGTGATTCCATGGAGATTTTGCAGCTACTTTCAGTAGGTCTAGCGAGCACATTGATGCCCACGCGTTGACTAAATTTCACGGAATATTATTGAAACATTAATGGATGAGTAGCTACGCCTCAGCATGTTCGTATCTTATGAATGAATGCCAGTTTGTATTCTGCTAACTGCATTGCTTAACATACGCTGGTTCAGTTAATTCAGCTGTAAGCTTGTACCGTAGTTGGCTAGAACTAACCACTTTGCAAATTAATTCGTGTTAATTTACAATGATATTTCTTATGTGGAACTATATTAAGGAGAGGGGAATTCCGTAGAACCGAGAATTCTCAAAATTTTGCCATAAAGTTTAAGCTTTTATAACGCAGTAGAATACATCACCACCAATGCCACTGACAAACGAAGGAGCAAATGAGGGTGCATCAAGGTGGTCGTTCGACCTGCTAGAAATATCAGCGAATTTCCAACAAATCACACCATACCAACTTGCAAAATGAAAGGACACATCGGAATATAGTGCTATATTTAGATGGGATGGGCCTGGCTGGTATGCCTTCGAACATAGGTCTGCTTAATCAGGGTTGGCTTGGAGCGAAACAAAATCAACACTAAAACCAATAAGAACAAAAACTAGAGTAACATCAAGAGCAGCAGCAACAATAATATAGGAAATAATGTTTTGGGAGAAAATATAATGGTATATGAATTAATTACTAAAAAACAAACCAAAAAAACTGATTATAAATGAGTAAAATTCAATATCTATTATTTATATACGAAATGTTTTCTTTTGACAGCATCAGTTTTTCCCCATATCCTACATTTATAGAATGTATGTAACAGACATACATTTATATGAAACAAATAGAACACATCTATAAACATTATATTAAATTAAATACCCTACAAATGCAAACAGGAAACATTGTGACAAGAACTAACAGTGGGAATCGAACCACGCATCTACAGTAATACGGGCGGCTGTGATAAGCCCTCAGCAAAGCAAGACTAGCACGCCTCATCTAAAATTAATGCCTATAAAGTGCCAATCTATATATCAGCTATACTATCTAACTCATCTCTCACATGGGGTTGATAGTGTTTAGAAGTAGCTACTCGACCATTTGACTGGGTATGAATTATTTCTTTTAATATTGTTTTAATTTGTTACATCTAACATACTTTCAAATAATCTTCCTCTATGCCAAATTAGGTAAACAACCACCGAGGATACTAATATTCGTAGATGTCTAAGTAAGTGGTTAATATTTTCGATCATAAATAGTAGGGTATCTAATTTAAGTATATTTAATGTTTAGTTACGATCGAAATCTGAATTGCATACTGGCATCCTGGATGGTTGTTTACATCATTTGGAATGGAGTTTTCAGAATATAAAAATAAATATTCAGAGATGAATATTACGTGGAACCTATGTTAGATGAAACAAATTGAAAAAATATGAAAAAAGAAACAATTTATACCCAGTCAAATGGTTGATTAGCTACTTCTAAGTACTGTTGACTTCATGTAATAGATGAGGTAGGTAGTGTAGTTGATATACCAATTGGCACTTAATAGGTATTAATTTGAGAACGAATGCGTGTTAGGCTTGCTTTTGTGGAGTTATTAACACGGCCGGCCGATATAGATGCGTGGTTCGATTCCGGTTGGCAGATCTAGTGACATTCTTTCCTAATTTAATTTAATATTTATTTATGATCAAAAGACTTAACCGCTTACTTAGTCATCTACCAATATTTGTATCTTGAGTAGATGTCTTTAGAGAAATATTGTAAACAACATAGAACAAAAGTTAAACTCTTAGCGGGTGGATACTATGAAACGTTTTTGATTTTCTATTGAAACCGATTGCACAACACGTTCGTTTCACTATAAATCGATGTCTAAGTAAGTAACAAATAAAACAAAACTATAGTGACTGACGTATGATAATGACAACTAAATATTTTTGACTAAGAATAACTCTGGTTTTGAAAGTCAGATATAATCTCAGGTTTTTAAACGCTTAGTTATATTTAACAGTTAAACATGAGTAGAAAATATTGGGTCTATTCGTTTTTCAAGAGACCGTGTATCATGAAATGAAACAAATACACATTAATTCAGGATTGAAAAGTGCTCACACATCTGGAGGAGCTATGAGCATTCCTCTTGATATCCGTTATTCCTCAATCAACCAGAACATATTTAACACCTGATGAGATATATCATACCTACCTTTACACACAGACGAAATGCAGTGTATTCGTTATGTTTAACTGAATCATTTCTCGACTCTGGATGCTTACTGGAAAGCTTTTCAGTGTCTTTACACAGGCTACTACAAAAATGTAGTTTCCACAATGCAAGACATCACAACACGAGTTAATTGCCGAGTGCCTTCTTTACATTCTGGAGTGAAATATACGAAAACAGTGTATCCATTTGTAGTTAGGACACTGGGCAAGCAATAGGTATTGTACAGACTACCGCATTCTATCAACTCAGATAGATGCGATTATTCGGGACTAAATACATAAAAAGTGTTTATTTGTATTTGTATGATTTTAGTATTTGAAAGCATTTCACATTACTGCTGAAATCAAATTTTATAAGGCTGTTAAATAATGAATGATGTATAAGGCTGCTAAATAATTAAACATTATTAATGTTCAATTAGAGCCAATTATGTTCAGGGTAATTTTCGATATTTCGCAGCTAATATTAGGTTTATCAAACTAATTAGGCCATTAGCTCAACAATAAAACTGAGTGACTTTATGAAGTAAGTACAACAATCCTAATACGCCATACATTTTGTCAGACTAAGCAAAGACGTTTTTAAAAGCACAGTATTCTATTTCCGACTACTTTGATTTAGTGTAATGGGATATATTCTGTATAGAAATACTATTGACCACCGTAACATGTTCCTTAACAAGACAAGGAACGGATTCGATAATATTACGATTCACCACGTATTATATTTGATATGTATACCGTAGAAAGAATGGTATTCTCATTTTCCTATATTTAAATATAAGTTGTAACAATTGTTGTTGTTGTTATTTAACCCCGCGTCAATTATAATTGAGTATTCCTATGATACAAAGGTATTCCAGTGATTTTCTTCGGGCATAGTGCACTCCAGACTATATTGTACAATGCGTTCTTGTTTAGTGTGGAAGAGCGGGATTAGAGGAAGATTTGGGTGCTATATCCAGCAAGTTATGTGACCGTGTTAAGGCTGCCATATTAGGTCAAATGTTTTGTTATTGTTCTTGATTATTGTTTAGGGGGGGGGGGGTCGTTTTTCCTTTGCAGTTGTATATAACTTACTATCATATTGATGATTTTTTGGACACCAGTGATGAGTTAATATTCAGGAAATGTTTCCAGATATTTGCCGGAAGTGTGAATTCTTAAAGATATCATCACTAAGCAATTTATCATGACAGTTTGAACGTCCATTACTTAAACAAGAGCACATATCAGATTGTTTATACAAATTTCGTCATTTGCATGTTGGTAGAAATTCCAACATGCAAATTAACAACAGCGTATTACTCAACCATGAGCATTTCTAGTAATCATGTGAATATAATTGTCACTTGGAATATTCTCGTGGTTTATTATGGAAATACAGGAACAAATCTTTTATAGATAGCTCTCTCGCTGTCTCTGTCTATATGCATGTATGTTTGTTCTTATATATATATATATTGTATGCGTTCGTTGTGTGTTCGTAGAAAACATCCATAACAGAAATACACTCGACTTTACAATAGTGTCCGAACCCTCGAATTAATAATGGAATCCAAAATCAACTTACCAATATTAGCACTTGGCCACAGCAATTATAGAAAAACACCTCGCATTTATAACAAAATGTATAATAACAAGTGATTAGGAGAGAGCTGAATAAAAGTGATAATCAGGTTTAGAGCCAAAATATTAGACACGTGAACATACAATCAAGGTACATATTGTATCTTATAGTCTCTATATCTTCTCCGGGCATAGTAGGGTTTCCAGCAGTTAGTCGTTGATAGACACGTGATGCCTCATCAGCGTCAGTGCAAAACATTTTTCTATTTATACGCACCATACTGTAGGGACCGGTGATATACGGACACATCCGAAACATTTATAACACTAATACGTCGAAATAGCTCTCTAAAAGATTTTACTTGAGTGCTGACTTACCGAAAGTAAGGTTAAAAATGGATGATAAGTCAAATTACCGAAATATGCTAGTAATCAAAAGAAACGTATCACACATAATAACTAAAATATTTCCTTTCTGCAAAATGATTAGCATGCGAGAGCACAATAAAAGTGAAAAAATCAGGTTTAGAGTAATAATATAAAGACATTATTACATTCATGATGAAGCGTCGCTAAAAATATAGTCAAACTACATATTGTAATACATAATATATTAGATATATACTAACATATATTATTAGTGTGCCGATCATAAGACCAAATACGACAACACCGAACGCGATAACACAGAATTTCATAAGACCGAAAAATGAGAAGACTGAAAAGTTAGAAAACGGAAACATTGGGAAGATCGAAAGATGAACACCGAAAAAATAGATGACCACAAAATTAGAGGACCGACAAATTAGGCGACAGAAAGTTTGAAATTATAAAATTCATATAATCGAAAAATAACATCAAAAACTCAAAATTTCAAATTTCGAAATATTTTATGGAAAAATAATAGGAAAACGGTCTCAAAAGATATTTTTTTACAGTTTTAAAAAAGAAGTTTGTTTAAAAAATGGGATCGTTGAAATTACATCTCGTTTCAAATTATGCTGTGCGATTCACTGCACATGCAGTTGCGTCGGAACGTTTTTCCAAACTATGTTATAGACATCGTATATTACGATTGTACCAAAATAATGTCAATTATTTAATGTTTTCCCCCTCCCCTTCACATTATTTAAGAAGCTTTTATCGTTTTCGTTCGTAACGTCCAGTATATTCAAAACTTAAAATTCATGGAATACAGTTTTTCATCTGCCACTATAATAATTTATGATACAAATTTATGATATGTATTATTTCAACACAATACTATTAAAGGTAAACACAACATACCGAGAATACTTCGTTACAATTATAAATATATATCAATTATTCAAAGCTGAGCCTGTCAGTCGTCCCTTGGAGTTTACGTTTCCGATCTTCGCCTGACGACCGGAAGCGAGAAGCTCTAAGTAGTGATTCAGGCAGATTCAGCATCGATTAAATGCTCCTTTTCTCTGCCTAGCCGTATTGAGTACTCTAATTTTAGTTCACACCAGTTAAAGTAAATTGTTTACTCTTTGTTGTTTCTGATATATATGTTTACATGTTTATATGTATTCGTATGTCTGAGTGCGTGAATACACGTTTGAGTGTATCTGTATGTGTGTGCTGGTGTGTCTGTGGTTATGATGTTTCTCTTTATGGTTCACGTAAATATTTTTGAGTAGCATGGTAAAATACTATTTTTAACAAATAGAACATGCGTGCGCTGAAGAACATTTATCTTAGCTAAGTCTGCACAAACATTGACCCCAATCAAATTTCCATAATGAGATATGCAGTATACTATACTACAATAATCCTTGATGGGAATACTGTCGACTGAAAGATTTTAAGATTGTTGGCTTGTTTGAAATCTGGAAATAAATAATTGGATTTCAGGAAACAAAATTAAACAGAAGAAAACCCTTCACAACAGCAACTGCTATTTCATTGGCAAACGTGTACCAGCTGTCAATTTTCTCTATAGAATTCAGATTTAAGCAATGCTATTTCAAACATTGCAGCAAGAATATGATTTTATGCTAATATATATACCTTGCATTATATTTGAGAAGAGAAAAAATACGCATACAAAAAACGAAGAAGAAACATACTTATTTATGAATAAGACTTTTTCTTCTTAGTTTGTAAAATAATCCCATCTTATCAGCCTCTCGTTGTAAATCTTTAAAAATTGATGGATTGACACAAAATCTGAGTGTTAGGTTAAGGTATGCATTTCAATTTCTTCATATTAGAAGAAAAGTTTAGAATGTCGTTTTAAGAACCCTCAGGTGGAATACTACAGATACATAATCAATATTACTCTAGCATTAATTGAATTGGAAACCAGCGTGTAGCAGGTAACTTATCCCAAATATACTGTTACTCAACTCAGAGATATATAATATAAAGTGCGTACTAACAGCTGATTTTATCCCACGAACATTGAGATGGTAGATCAATAACATATCAACCCAAACTGTTTATTTTCACTGTGATAAATATATACACCAAATTTTATCTAGTAAAATGCCTAAATTAATAGTTTTATCGCCAGTAGCCGTGAAAAGAATTCGAAACACGCAAAATAAGGAACTACCTCACTCATTAATGATACTGTCTCGCCTTCTGTTACTTATTGAGTATGACATTGCTTTACAATTAGTTGACTAGGTTAAGTGAAATATAAATTAGTATTCGTTTTATATTCCCTGTATGATAGGATGCGGAATTGCTGAGCTAATTTTGAATTGCCGATCCAGTGAATAGTTAAATAAATATATTTATCTTTATAAATCAACGGTGATGACTCGAATATAGTATTTTTCGTTCTCTCTGACTTTTAATTGTAATACCAGCCCCTTTTTACCAGCGTTATTCGATTTGTTCATATCCCCTTGATGCATTGTCTACTACACCCGCCCTATACATTTTTGCTTACACGTTTATTTGTCTCGATTGTCCCTATCATTGTGTGGTCCAGGCATCATTACTTTAAAAAATGTTGCTGGCTTAATTATTGATCTATACACGGTCCCACACATAATACGCCGAAACCGTGTCGATAAGATGTGGCTGATCTGTTCTATCTAAATTCACGCTCTATTTGTTTCATTCATCTTTCTATTTGTTG